>JACXGM010035744.1:0-11675 GCA_016801145.1 Umbra pygmaea | reverse complement strand
CTCACTCACTCACTCACTCACTCACTCACTCACTCACTCACTCACTCACTCACTCACTCACTCACTCACTCACTCACTCAATCAATCATTTATTAATTAATGCCAGATTTACAGAAGCAAATCCTTTCCTTTTATCAAGATGAACTTTAGATTGAAATTGGGGCGAAGTTTCTGATGAAGGAAAAAAAAACACAGAAATCAGGTCAAATAGCAATCCTCAGCTTTGTGCTTATTGATTGGCATTCAATCTAGCGGCAAATTGGTCCTTGATCAAAATGAATCTGGTGAAGATATAACACTCTGACTTAATTTTGAGGATGTTCCACATACCGTGGATTTGACAGACACCGGGACTTGGTATGACGCTATGCCTTGTTGATTAAAGAGCATAGATTATGTCACATTTTGTGAGATAACAGTTGAAATAGGAAAGGAACTGTAGTAGACAAATTTCTATACTTGATATCCAGCACCACTCAGAATGCTGTAACAGCATACAGCACAGCTCACTAACAACATAGACAATGTTTCAGCTTTAATCGTAGGTAGGAACGCAAGCTAATTACGTTAATGATTTCAACAGAGTGAATCCTTTGACTGTCTGTATGGTTCTGTTTGTCCAAAAACTCTGAGATGCTTGAGTCTGCTCTTTAGCTAACAGATCCTCCCTGGGGCGCTGGGATTCATATTTAAACTTTTTCCAGACATTATGACTACAGTTTTTGATAGCGCCAGAATCAATATTTAATATTCACGTTAAAACCATTGTTCTTATTACATGTTTAGCTCTATTTATTTCTAGAAAGAGCCAATGGCCTCATAAGGCACTGTTTCCATTTGAACGAATGGGGGATCAGTTGGGCCACATGATAATATATACGTTCAGATTTCATGGTGTTCATTTATATCTATTCAGAGATTCTCTGAAATATATACAGTTTTTATTTTATTTTAGTTGTTTGCTTAAACTCTTTTTATTTTTTGTTTTGCTTGGGGACATTTTATTTTTGCCACTGATATTATGCAGTGTGTTGGAGAGCATGTTACTATCTGTAAATTATGTAGTGTGTTTTCTATTTAATTATGGAATGTGTTGCTACAGTATATGTCAGTTGGCAGTAAAACTGCTGAAGTGAAACTGAGGTTAAGTGTAGGCATTTAGTTCAAGATTTAGATTAACGGTAGGTCTTGACATTAGGTTTCGTTACTTCAGGTTGGATTGCTGCCACAGCATTAATGAAGAGATAAAAGAGATAGAATAAAAGAATGCCAGACATGGGAAAGCTTACCAATCCCCTTGCAAAAAGAACAACACCAACAGGTAGAGACTGAGAGAAACATGTACAGCCTTCAGCAGTGAGTAACAGCAGACAATGTGTTATTCATTATCTTCATAGACTACCATATCATTTACTGTAGAAAATATGTGTGAGAACCTGATTGAGCTGATCTCAGCTGGTTGCTGCAACACCAGCTGTATAACTCTCTGGTTTCTGTTTGAAATGGCATTGATTAATACAAACAAGATTGAATCTGTGATGTTTAGATCTCTGTTTCTAAAGGTGAAACCTGAGATCCAGTATGGCCGTCACCATTGTGGTGGAATGAACAAAACAAAGGTCCTGTACCATTGCCTTTGTGAAGGAATACAGTACTGTGCAAAAGTGTTAAGCACCGTAGATATTGTTTACTCAAATGTAGTTGTAATGATTCAGTTTTTGTGTTCTACATTAGTGAGTCATTAGAAAATAGAAATGTATGTATTTTCAAACCTTCATTTGCCATAAAATGCAATGTTAGAGAGAATTATTTATACTATTGTGACTGAAAGTAACATTCTGTATTACAGCACATTTCAGATTAAAACCTGATAACATTTTAGGTATATCGGCCAGTGCATGTTTACACAATGATAACAAACAGGTATGCTAATCATCAATGACATTATGCACTGAAAGAACCAACCAGATTACCTGAAACAGAAATGGGTGTAGAAAGAATTAAACTGAAATACAATCAAACTAAAAGGTGAAGATGTGACATGTGACATTTTTCTGTAGTTATTTTTGTTCATCACTCTATTCTGCAAAATACTGTAGATCAACAAATCCTGATGTAAGACTGGCAAGAACATTTATTATTGTGTGTAAGGGGTTATTTGGGTTGGCAGTAGCACTGTTGCCAAAATGAAGACATCGCAGGAGGGGGTAGAATGTGTTCTTGAAGAAAACGAGTGGCAAAGAAGGCAGATGCAAACAGGATCTGTGCTCCAGTATTCCCTAAAGGGGTTCTTCACTATTCCCATGAAAAGGACTGTCAGCAGGAAGGTATACATTTCTTTAATTATGGTTGTCACCAACTTAGCTCGCTTCCCCATGATTCCTGGTTCTCTATTCTCCTGTAGCTCTAATGCACATCAATTGGTTTCCTCCACTATGTCCCACTATGTTTCCTTCTGTCAGTAATAACTTAAAGCACTGCCTAGGGACTTTAGACTTTACACTGGGACTCATCAAAGGCAACAACAGGGCAAGAATTGGTGACATAGCTAGTGGCCTTCCAGCCAGCTTGGACCTCTTCCCCTACTCTTGGTCTATCTCCATAACCTTCACTATCTTAGAAGGAACCTTGGACAATATTGGAGAAAAGTGTTCTTCAGATTCAGGTTTCTCGAGATCAGAAACTCATTCAGAATGCAATTATTTGATCCCTATCTTCATATTTAGACTCCCCACAAATCTCCATAATTTCCTAATTTGTGAGCTCCTTTCAACAACTCCTACAAACATGCGCTACCACCCTGAAAAAAATGCTTGGCTGTCAACTTGTATCACTTATACCAGAAAATGGTGAAAGAAAAATATTTATGTGTTAAACAGTAATTTATTCTGCATTTTCTTTTCTTTTTTTCACTAGTGACAAAATGTTCAAAAATATTATTTTATACAGTGGAAACATGATGCAGGTAAACTACCTTTTTGAGTGGTGTACTAAGATGACCCAATGCTAAGCAAATCATCTTCAATGTAAGCAGACATGTTTGTTGTTATCATTTAATATATCCTTGGTGTCATGTAGTTGTTTGTCAGATTAGACATGTTAGGAACAAAATGAAGTGTAGTGTGATTTATTTATCTTCCTGGTAGTCTTTCAAAAGTAAATGGCATTAAAGAACGATCTATGAAAATCCTCCAACAACACTCTGCCATCAACATGAAAACTGCAAACAGGCCCAACTCATCTTGACACCTTTCCACATTAGTGATATATTTGGTTGACACAGAAAAATTAGCAAGGTTGAATGAATAATCCCTGCCACCATCGGATTACTATCAACTTTCAGTATGCTTTTACTCGATTAATTTGAAAACTGGTGAGCTACTATTGCAAATAGTAATTAATTTGAGTTGATTCAATCTGCTTCCTATCAACTCAGAGTTAGCTACACAAATATGACTGTTTGTTTTAGTTCACTCTTTAATCAGAACTAGGACAAGCCTTCATTTTCTGATTTAAATGAAAACTGTATCTCTGTTGCTACTTCTGTAAATGCCTCAAAGTCTGCATCCAAAATAAACGACCTGCGTTCTGAAAAACACTCACTGATCAACAGTGACAGGGGTCACCAAACTGTTGCTTTTTTATGTTATGATTATTAGTTTTAATATTATTTGTATAAAAAAACCACACACACTAATGATATTCATTTCTGCATTGACACTGACATTGCTCTAGGCTAACCCTTAACAATGAAGCCCATAGCCAGATACGTGTGCATGTATTTAAAAATAATTTAAAAATTAATTAAAAAGGTGGAGTAAATGAGATAGTTTACAGATAGATGTTGTCTGCAGGTTTATGGCTTTGATTTTCCTGCTTTTGTGGCGTATAACAAACATGTAAATGTATACTAAAAAGGCTATAGAGAGGAAAATACATAATTATGTAACATTCTGTTTCAGTGTCTTATACATTAGCAACTGGACAGAATATCCTCCAAATCGTGTTAGTGTTTCGACAAGAACTACCAAAATCGTTTCTCTAGCTGGCAGAATACTGGTTAGGAGTGAGATGTGTATATAGCTGTGAATACATGCTTTTGGTTTATTGGCCTAATGGCAAACACTGAAGTGAATGTCATTATACCTTAATATGAGTTGTAACAGATGTCGGTTCCCATTTATAAAATTGCAGGTAATTGCAGTTTGTATCAAAGATGCTGGAATTATTTTGTGAATGGAGAAATGTGTACAGTTGGATCACCCTTTTAAGAGATGTATTGGCAATCAATTGAAAACACCCTGACTAATTGTACCCATGCAACATTACAATCTATTACATGAATGATATGATAAACCTTTACTCAGTCCACAGATATAATAAATAATAGGGATATCTATAACCAACTCTATGTTCAAATTTATGATTAGACCCAATAAACATAACGGTATCTCTTGTACCAGTAGAATAAATCAAAACGCACCCTAGGATAGAACTGTATAACATAAACCAGCTACTGCACATAGCCAATGTGAAGACAAGTAAACATATTATCACAGCATGGGCTCTATCCTGTTTCACTAAAATGATTTTGTCACAGATGATCAATGTAAAAAAACATTCCCTCATGAGCATGAATATCCAGAAATGAAACAATGTATTTGTTTATTTTGTCCTTTACAAATTCAATGAAAATATACTAATGATAAAAATAAAATACAGCAAACTACTTTGAGAAATTGTAAAAACAATTGTAGCGGGGCTGTCATAGAGAGGGCGAGCCGTGCCCACTCAGCTCAGCACCATGGAGAGGGCGAACCGTGCCCATCCAGCTCAGAACCATGGAGAGGGCGAACCGTGTCCGCCCTGCTCAGCACCATGGAGAGGGCGAGCCGTGTCCGCCCTGCTCAGCACCATGGAGAGGGCGAGCCGTGTCCGCCCTGCTCAGCACCATGGAGAGGGCGAACCGTGTCCGCCCTGCTCAGCACCATGGAGAGGGCGAGCCGTGCCCACTCAGCTCAGGACCATGGAGAGGGCGAACCGTATCCACCCTGCTCAGCACCATGGAGAGGGCGAGCCGTGCCCATCCAGCTCAGCACCATGGAGAGGGCGAGCCGTGCCCGTCCAGCTCAGCACAATGGAGAGGGCGAACCGTGTCCGCCCTGCTGAGCACCATGGAGAGGGCGAGCCGTGTCCACCCTGCTCAGCACCATGGAGAGGGCGAGCCGTGCCCATCCAGCTCAGCACCATGGAGAGGATGAGCCGTGCCCACTCAGCTCAGCACCATGGAGAGGGTGAGCCGTGCCCACTCAGCTCAGCACCATGGAGAGGGCGAGCCATTCCCACCCTGCTCAGCACCATGGAGAGGGCGAGCCGTGCCAACCCTGCTCAGCACCATAGAGAGCGACCACTGAAGAGAGTAGGCTGAGAATGGACATCTCCAGAGACTAATATAAAGTAGACGGTCCCCGCCCCTCCACACCTGTTTCTCATTATTGTTAGAAACAGGGCAGAAAAGCCTGCAGACAGAGAGAGAGTTATTACCATAATACACCAGGAGAAACACTTTCCGTTGTTTGTCCCACACAGACACTGAAAGCTCCTAGTGAATGCACAGAACGAGTAACGAAGTAACCACAGCACCGGCCAGCCAGTGAGGCCTATTTTGTCATTTGTTTTCTGTTTTTCCCCGATTGTGAGTGGTTTCCTATGTTAAGTGTTATTAAAGGTATGCCTGCAGCACAATACTCCCATCTCCATGTCTGGGTGTCTCCCATGCCGCACACAATGTTAACATTTTCACAGTTTTACACAAAGTATTGTGTACTCTATATAGTAACAAGGAAATACAGTGTGGTATATCAATACCTTATATATTGTTGCAGTTGATCCAAGAATATGGGTCTGCACATGCTACCCTGCCTTTATCATTGAAAGGCCATAAATGACAACATGGTCAAAACTTGAAGGACAAATTTAATCTGAAACCTTGGCTCTTTCTATTCTCCTTTGACAACTCCACCACCATGCATCTAAATCTCTCTCTTTGGGCCTGTCTATCTCCCTTTTGTCCTTGGCCTCTGCCTTTTTCTTTGTTCTTTCTAGTGAATAGCAACTGAAAGGTGACCTCTTTTATGCAAATAATGATTGCTGATTGAAAAATTGCGCTTAGAGGTTTGTGACCAATCTGTGAACAAATGTTTTACATTTTTTAACATGATTTATTTAACTGTGTTGTGTGTCTTTTGTGGAGAGTATTTGTTGTTTATGTAAATATCTGCTATGCATTTGAATTGTTTGTAAGTGTTGTTGCACTCTTTGGTGATTAAATGGACCCCTATTTTATTATTATTGTCATAGCAATCAAGACAAACTGTCATGTCAAGTAATATTCCGTAATATTTTAAATCAGGTAACTTAAATAGAATATAATACTTCTTTGTGAGTAAAAATATTACACTTGTTGGTATTGTGCCCCCTTATAATTGTCATTGTCTTTTATTTTTGTATTTATATTTTTTTTTACCACAGAAAATGCAATCCTTTTTAATACATGATGAACAACATTCTGAAAACACATTGTAAAGTATTTAACTTTACAAATGTTTTATGTAGTTAAACAGAGATAAATAGGAGCTACCATCAGCTTTTTACCTTTTTTTTCTTACACAGTTAACCAGATGATTAGCATAAATTATTAACTTAGGTCAGCCTGTAATTAGCTTGATATTATAACTCAGGGGGTTATTGTTCTACAATTTGGGGTAAACAAACTGATGCCATAACTTTCCAGCTATTCCTTTTAACTTTGAAATTGTGACTAAGACACGGAAATCATTGCTATGTTGGGGCAAAAGAAGCTCTTCTAGTGCCAAGTTTCGCTCTTTTAATGTGAAGCTCGAATAGTGAGTTGAGCCACAAGTAATACAGTAGCATACATAATGCAATATAGTAAGTTATGAACACAAACCCTGGCAATCGTGACACAGTTGTTCTGTGAAATTGTGACTTAGACCATATTAAAATCTTTATTGTGAATGTCAAGAGGTTCTCAATTCACTAATCTGGTTAAAAAAAGCTTAATCTATATTTGAGGATATTATTGAGAACAAGGTTTGATAGCCTACGCTAAGGGCGTAGGAGTGACTTTGATATTGGGGGACACACTATATATTTTTTGCAAATTCTGTTCTTATTATTGGGGGAGACCACATTACCTGCCTCTAAAATTGGGGGGGGGGCATGTCACCCTGTCTCTGTTCCTATGCCCTTGGCCTATGCAACCCAACTGCCTAGCAGCTAAACTTCTAATTTATTGTTGCTAAAAGATCTCGCTAGCTACTGTAGCTTCTTTCTTAGGTTGTGCCTACTGGGCTTTACAGGCCTCACACCAGAATTGATATCTTGTTGGCTATCTTAATTTAGCAATTACATTTACCAGGAAGTCTTTTTCATCTAAATGGAACATTGGTATGACAATGGTTAATTGTCTGTAATTTAGATTAGGTCTGAACATTTTATTATACATTTTAAAAAAAAAAAACGTAATAAATGTTGGAGTTTTATGTAACGCTACTACTACTAATAAATTATGTATTTGGCTGCAGGGCATTTTTACTTTGGTTACATTGATTCACAATAATAAAACCTTAACTTTAAGATAGAGTGGTCATGCTTTAAATTCACCGAATTTATTATGTTTAAATAGAATCTTCCATCTTGAATCCATCTTGGAACATCACAATTCACATGACCACTGCTGCTCAAGAATCGTTTGCCATAATTATGCCATGAAAGACTCCATCTTAATTTGGCTGATAGGACGAACAATATCAACTGCATTCCCTATGAAAATTAGGTGTCAGATTTCACACTTCCGGCTTCACACACATAGCACCTGTTGAACAGAGATAACTGTCTGAATCTGGTGGTGGGCAGAAAATCATGCAACTTTCTCTGAGGGCAACATGCTCACAGAAATGTTATTTGGAACTTGTCCAGTACAACTGCAAGGTCATCTTTTCTGGGTACGTTATGATGTAACATTGCTGATATACAACTGCAAGGTCAGCTTTTCTGGTTATGTTATGACGTAACATTGCTGATTTACAACTGCAAGGTCATCTTTTCTGGGTACGTTATGATGTAACATTGCTAATATACAACTGCAAGGTCATCTTTTCTGAGTACGTTGTGATGTAACATTGCTGATATACAACTACAAGGTCATCTTTTCTGATTACGTTATGATGTAACATTGCTGATATACAACTACAAGGTCATCTTTTCTGGTTACGTTATGATGTAACATTGCTGATATACAACTACAAGGTCATCTTTTCTGATTACGTTATGATGTAACATTGCTGATATACAACTACAAGGTCATCTTTTCTGAGTACGTTATGATGTAACATTGCTGATATACAACTACAAGGTCATCTTTTCTGGTTACGTTATGATGTAACCTTGCTGATATAGAACTACAAGGTCATCTTTTCTGGTTATGTTATGATGTAACATTGCTGATATACAACTACAAGGTCATCTTTTCTGATTACGTTATGATGTAACATTGCTGATATACAACTGCAAGGTCATCTTTTCTGATTACGTTATGATGTAACAATGCTGATATACAACTACAAGGTCATCTTTTCTGGGTACGTTTTCTGGGTACATTAAATTTCATGATCTGATAGTCAGCACTTACTGCTACCTACATTTTGGATGTTTGCCTGTTCATACCCTTTACTTAAAAATAATGCACACAATTATTGACTTGAAAAAGAGGATTGCATTTTAGATTAATACAATAGCATTACTATAAAACAATACACAACCACACTACAATTTAAATAATTGTAGTTTTTGTTCCACCCAACTTACTCTATACTTTAAGAAATGTAGACTATAACATTTTTACTGAACCATATGGGTTGCCATTGTGAGTACTACATATATGAATATCTAAGCAATAAATAAACAGCAAGTAATATAATATATTACTGCTTTCTCAACATATGTGTTCATCCTCTGGCCAATCACAAAACTCACATATTTTTTGCAATGTAGAAAGTCTTAGAAGTGCTGTACTCCAGTCATTTTGGAGGAATAAAATACATTTAGGGGGTATAGTTTTACATTTCCATGCAAAACAAAGGGTAGAATAATAGGTTTTAAAATAATTGGAGAATGTGGTTTCTCCAATAAACAGTAATGAAAAGCTCCTCATGTTCGGCATACTCACAGTCGATGTAAAGCACCCTGAGTACTTGAATAGGTGCATTATAAACCCCATCCATTATGCTGCACACACACCTGACCCTTGCAGTACATCATCTCTCTTTTTATGTTTCTGCGAATCCCATTAAAGACACTTTGGCAGATAAGATACTGCTCCTCTAGAGCCAATAGAGTTGTTTTTATCGCAAGAAGGTCAGATTCACCTTAGCACAGAAATGGTCCACAAAACAGAGTGAAGATCAGGTTTTCACTGTAAAGGTAAGAGTTTTCTTGTGTTTTGTCTTGATTAATATTCAGTATATTGTACAGAATTAAGTTACAATTTTATATTCTTTGGAAAAGAGCTAAAACAAAAAGATAAAAAAACAATTACCTGTACCAGTTCTTATGATTTGTTTTGTTTAATATTTAGTACTGTACAGTGGTTAGATAGTTACTGTACAATTTGATATTGTACAGTATTAGGAGAGTTAAAATGTTATATTCTTTAGAAAAGAGCTAAATCAACTTGTATCAGTACTTGACATTTTGACGCATAGCTTTGTACTTGAACAATGGTGATTGGGGAACTCTAAAATGAGAACGTAACTACAGTACATCCAGTAGTTTCTAGCTAGTAGTATTCCCTCTATGGCTAGTAGTATTCCCACGATGGAGGTGACGAACATAGCAAAAATTGCTTTTCTTAGCACTCTTGAACAAACTCTCTTGTGGTCCTGTTAGGGCTTTCCTATAGTCAAGACAGTTATAAATCACTCTACGACATGTTGTAACAAGCATAGTTACAAAGAATGGAAAAAACCCATTAGGATTGGATTCCTTTAAAAACAATATTAAGAGAGAGAAACACCAAGTCCTCTGTGAAATTGCAGCACTGTTATTTATCCAGTCAACATACTCCAAAAATGTTATAGAAAAATTGTTCTCTGCAGTTTAAACATTTTTATACCTGTGGTATTTTGAATGAATTGTCTTGTTTTGATGTATCAATTAAGCAGAAATAATGCTTATTGGAGGGTCATTTTTAATTTCATTGTGTCTTAAATGCACAACCACATCATGTAATATTGGTTGTGAATATTATTTTCAGGCTCTCTGTATTGTTTAGAATTTTTTTTGTGTGGCTGAAATTTAGTAAAAAGAAAAAGGTCTGTGTGTTTTTAACTTGTGATATTCAAGTGATAGTGTCTCATGGCAGCAATTAACAATAGGCTTCAAAGCATTAAAGATCACAGTCACTTCCACTTCAAAGTGAAGTAACAGGATTTTTACAATCATTGTCCCACAGCTAAAATATTTTCACTGGCTAAACACACCTCTTCAAACATGTGTAAGCACAGAGATCTACACATCGGTTCTCAATGGCAAAGCCTGAGCAAAAGATATAAAAAAGAGAGTAGAGAAATAGTTGAATGGATTTCCTCCTCCGATTTCAAACCCAAAATGCAGCTGTACCACAGGCAGTAGATCGACTGCTGGAATAAGTTGATTCTTTAAAAAATATACAGTATACCTGTTGTTCGACAGTAGTACTTCATAATGTTACAGTTTTTTCCAACTGCTTGCACACATTTTCTTAAACTAGGTCTCATTTCGTCAAAACTCTACTCACAAATCCCAAAATTGCACACATAAAATGCTAAATGCCTCAAATCCCTGCAGGATTAAACACTGCATTAAAAATACCATAAACACATTTCAAAAGTACTTCAAATGGCAAACACTTTAGTAATAGAAATACATTTCTGGACATAACATGTACTCTACACACTATTGTTCAAAATCCAAAGGTCTTCTGACATTCATAAGCTTAAATGAAAAATTCCATACAATGTTCTTGTGAAAGTAAATCGTTTGAGGTCTTGAAACGAAATATTTGTTTTTCCAAAACATTACTCTAATTACCATAGTACAGAATACAACGACAAAACCATATGCCATTTGGGAATTTGTACAGAAAACATAAACATATGTAGTTAAGGGAAATTAGGAGAATATTATACCAATAATATGCACAATAAATTAATATATTAATAAATGATATATTTCCCTTTCCCTTTGGGGGGCAATGTTATGAGTTGAACAGGTAGATAATGTCTTAATAGAAAGCGTGGAGAATGATCTTATTGATCTTAATTGCCTCGTAGATATATAATATCTATAAATCTGACTCCATATGTTTTATGTGTTAGCGAAGCAAGTTCAATCACAGGGCCTCACGGGCGTGTACCTCTGGACCTGTCAGGTAGCTAGTCTGAACTCTCCGAGCCACACCAAGTATGCAATATGGACGGGCTACCCTGTCCTCACATAAAACGACTGCACAGCTGGACAAGATATGAGGTACATTGACTCGAAACCTAAAACTAGGAATGCTTCCCGGGAAAAGCTGGACTATACGATAGGCACGAGGAATAAGGAATGCCCAG
>JACXGM010035743.1:0-11584 GCA_016801145.1 Umbra pygmaea | reverse complement strand
GGGGGGGGGGGGGTACTGTAACAACGTCCCCTTTATTGTGTTTTAGTATGTTATCCAGTACAGTTTTTTGGTTTCTCCCTACTGTGTCTTTGTGTGTCCTTATATGGTCCTTCCTGAGTTAGTTTGTTTTGGTTCAGTGTTCCCAGCAGGTTTATGTTAGTCATTAGAGCATTATTTTATCCCTTCTGTTTCTCCCTTTGTTGTTGGTCATTACCCCCGTCCATGTGGTTCCTGTCCTGTATTTCAAGCTTCAAGCTCTAGCTAGTTGTGTACACAAGGATCTATTTTTGTTTTGAAAACGCATTTGTCTTCTGCTATTCCTACACATTGTGATAAGTAACAAAAAAAATCTAAAATGTCATTAGAGCATCTAAATCTAATAATGAAAGTAACTGCCTATTTTATGGTTATGGCACCCATATACATCAGGAATTAAGGATCAGGGATCTATATTGGAAAACATGCATTATATCAACATACTGTATCTCCACTTCTATTATGTTGCAGCTTAAAGTTTTGCTAATTTGTTTGTCCTTTTTTTTGTGTGATTTTTTCCAGATTTTCCTCCCTTCCCAATTCCCTCTCTAATCGTGCCTTGTTGACAGCTCGGCAATTTCCAGGCACCCAATCTAACACAAAGAGTCACTGGAGAATGATGTGGCAGGATAGACTTATCTGACTTATCTAACCCAAATCTTATATAACCCAAAGCAGCCACCCAATTTTGCACTACCTCGTGCAGGGGGCCGAGGAAAATCAGAGAACCCATGGTAGGGTTTGAACTCACAACCATCACAAAGTAGACTATCCTACATAGGGATGTCACGAGAACTGATACTACTGAAACCTTCCGGTTCTAAAATGACAAAACACAGATAATGCCCATTTTTTGAAGTACCGTAGGCACTTTAGCTAGCTAGCTTTGTATAACTGAAAATAGCAGGAAAAATCTAAAGCAAACGAAAAGGGCTTCGCCTCCAGTTGCTAGCTAGGTATTCTGCTTCGTTCGGCGGAGGATAATATACTTTTCTAATTTTTACACTTTTGGGTGCACCGTTCCCGAAAGGAACTGCAATACCGAGTTGATGCGTGGAGCAGACGAAGTAAGCGCCGTTTCCGAATCCCTGTTCGAAAAATCCATTTAATATATATAGTTCCCCGGTGGGCAACGTATATACAGTAAACTGTTAAGAACATGTGATTCAAAGCTTTCATTATCCAATACAATACAGCCGTATGGGACCAATCCCCAACACATTACACACAATAATTCGCTCCAGTGTGAAGCTAGCTTCTTTAGGAAGCCAGCTTCTTTCAATAGCATCCAGCTGCAGCCCCGCAGACTCACCTCTGGATGGACACCTCTGGATGGACATCATACGTTATATCCGTTTTCACCACTGGCTAGATAGCATAAGTTAATTTTATGTTTTATCCCCTGGCTGGACAGTATACTTTTCTGCTTTCACCCCTGGCTGGACATTATACTTTTCTGCTTTCACCACTGGCTGGACAGTATACTTTTCTGCTTTCACCCCTGGCTGGACAGCATACTTTTCTGCTTTCACCACTGGCTGGACAGTATACTTTTCTGCTTTCACCCTTGGCTGGACAGCATACTTTTCCGCTTTCAGCACTGGCTGGACCCCAGTTTTTGTTTTGCCCATTTGGATATTAAATTCCTAATTTTTTTTGTAAATGTAAAATGTTACTACCCACTTCTATTTTGAAGATAAACATAGTTTCACATGATCAGACTATCCACAAACAATCGACAACAAATTAACTCTTCATGGTTTTGCAATATTTATTAGAACACCCACATATTCTTAAATAACATTACTACACACTGTAGACACCTTCCACACAAATTCAGGGTCTGTAAAAATCTGCTTCCCGTTCCTAAAGTACCCCACACAGTCTTTAAATAGACAATTGAACCTTCTGCAGGGTACAATTTCGAAAGAGACACACATGTCCCTTATAGCCTGGGACATCTTGTTGACATTCACCACACACATGTCCCTTACAGCCCGGGACATCTTGTTGACATTCATCACACACATGTCCCTTACAGCCCGGGACATCTTGTTGACATTCACCACACCTAAAGCAAGAACAGATGTAGAATGATTAGAATAAGCATGTTGATATTTAACTGTATATAAGTGTAAGTGTTGATTCAAGGCCAATATGGAAATAAACTATTTAAAAAATGGTTTGCATTCATCTATATATGTTTACATTCGCCACTACAAAATACACTAAACTAGGCCAAAGTCTTTTAGCACATGAACCATCAGGCATTTACACGTGCATATGGAAAAGTACTTCACCAAAAACCAAAACATATTAATCGAATTGTCTAGTTAACTCTCGTGTGCATAGACAAAGTAACATTTTGGAGTAGATCAGATCAAACAAATATCGTTATTAATTATTTTTAAAACAAAACGTTTTAAATTAACTAGCTACTAGGACGAATTGAAAATGTGTGTGCATTTGAATTCTGACATGACCTATAAATCGCCGCCAGTTTAATGTTTTTTCTTACCACTGACATCTGCATAGCATTTCCGATTTCGGGTCTGAAAAGCATGCTGAAAAGTGAATAACGCTACCAAAATAATGTCAGCAAAAAACGGAAATGACGTATGCTGTCCATCCAGGGGTGTCCAGCCAGAGGTGTCCAGCCAGAGGTGAGTCTGCGGGACTGCAGCTGGATGCCTCTCGCTTTTTTAGTGGATTTAGGCCGCTGTACGTGAGCTGTATCGTTCAGTTACGTTCCGACAAACGGGGCACTACTTTTTCTTTTGCTCAATATGTTCAACAATAATAAAAGGTATCCAAGCAACAGGTGCTCCACGCATTATCCTGCAGTTAATGAGAAAAGTGTAATTTATTGGCACACTATATTGACTGCGCATTGAGACATAAACCTGTTGAGGTAGATTCTCAACCAATCAGCATCGAACATGTAAGTAGGTCACAGCGAAAAATCAAGCCAATGTCACTACGCACATGTAAACATGGAGGAGGATGTAAGCAGCGCGTATTCATCGGATAGCGGCGATCAAGATCGATTAGCACACTTAAAGTGTATTCTTCATTTTGGAAAAGATGACGGGAAAGGTCAGCAGCCCTTTACTGAAGTCCGATGGGAAAAAATAAAGCAATGTGCAAATGAATGGCTCAAAACGTCGGACACAACGGAGCTAGCTATTGCTAATAAACATGTAAACCTCCTGGACAAACCGCTCTCCGATGTCCCAACAAACTATGGGTTTCACCCGGCCTGCTATCTGCGTTTTATAGACAAAAAACGCTTGAATTGTGCACTAAAGCGTCAAGATAAGACTGAACGTTTGAAAAGACTTGTAACCCCGGTTGAAGGCTCTGAAACAGTTTCGCCAAGGAGGCTGCGTTCTAAGTACAGCTTGATGAAAGTTACAACAGCCTCTTCTTCTAAACCATCAACAAGCCAGCACGTTCTGCCTAAATTGTGTATAATTTGCAAAATGTTTGATCGGTTTATTACAATCAACAGAAAACGCCATCTTGACAAGTTGGTGCAGTCTGAGACAGAAAATGTAGGTATGTTTACTCACTTGAATTGAATGTTATGCAAGCTAATATATTGCCAACAGGGGTTTATAATTTATTCTTCATATCTTTAATATAGGACTTCTTCGTGAGGCAGCTCAACTGAAATCAGATGAGAGCATTTTGACTCACATTCGTGGGAAAGACTGCATTGCAATCGAGGTCCGATACCACAAAACCTGCTATCGAGATTACACAAGATTTCTCAGCAAAACTCAAAGAGATAGGTAGGTACACATTTTTTTTTCACATTTGCATCTGTTTACCCGCACTCAAACTCTAAAACACAAACTCATTCATCCTGACATATCGTACATGTTTGCATTTGCCTATCAGAGAATAGTTGCTTTGCAGGTGACTCATTGAGACTTTCTGTTTTCCTATTTCAGAGCACGACACTCAACTGTCCTGCAGTATCAGAGAGGCTACAAAGCATTCTGCAAAACAGTGATTGAGGATTGCCTAATCGGGAAGCAAGAAATTATCCGGATGACGAGGATTGTGCAGTTGTTTTGTAAGGCTATAAAAGAAGAAGAAGGATATGACATTAGATCATACAGGTAATAATTATACAATTGTGAAGTTTGTGTTCCCACAAATGTTGGCTATAAAAACTCAAGTTCGAACAGTGATACGTTTTCTGTGAAACTATGAATTGTTGTATTGTTTTCTCTTCTGACAAATATCCCTTTTACCTAGTATCTTGTGCTCAGGGGCGGCGGCAGGGTATGGCTTGGTTGGGCTAAAGCCCTACCAGGAATCGTGTTTGCCCCACCTTAGCTCCACCATGAAATATCAACTGTGCTGACTTAGTTGCGTTTTTATGTGGTTTCGGTGCAGAGTATGTGAGCGGAGCGTAGTGGAAGCGGAGCGAGGAGCGGAGCTGACCCAGTTTACCAGAGCGCAGAGCAATATTTGAGCGAGATTGCACTGTTTTGTATTAACAGTTGTATACTGTATAAAACAGTTTGTTTTTTCGTGTAGATACATACTTTCATGTTTATTTTAACAACGTTATAACAATTCCAGCCGATTTAATTGCAATATTTCAGCATCGAAAAAATTATTGGAGCGATTTTGGAGTGTTAACTCCTTTAACTATCGCATCTTTCGAGAGCGCTCTCTCCCAGTCGATTGTGTGTGTGTTCACTATAATGGAACATTGCACATTCGCACAGGCAGTTCTATTCTTTGAAAAAGGTTAACAGAACATATAATATGAAATTGGTATCTGATCGTATTTACCCTAGAATCAATCTTAAAAAACTAAATATATAGCCTATATTTTTGGATTGATCTGCCCATCCCTATTGGGTGTGTAGTGGACAGGTTTGCCAGACAAAATTAACGATTTGAAATAGCGCAAATAGACTATTACCTAAACTCAGTAGTAGTGATTTCCACGTCAGTTGCTCTAGATGTAATTTGCGTGTGAAAAAAGGAGTCAGTCCGACGTGGTATTTCTAGCTACTGGGAATGATGTTACGCTCTATTCTATTGTACATGTACATTGAAATTCAGATGTTGATTTGAGCCCAACCACTGTGTGGATTAGCCCCACCATAGTTATGCCAAAAACAATACTCTGGCGCCGCCACTGCTCGTGCTCCTAATTAAATGTGAAATTGAAAAATATTTTATTCACCCAAAATTAAGTCACTAAGAAGGTATCTCTATTTTCCAGGTCCGATCTGCTGAAGCGTTTCATACAGCGATATTATCCACAACTACTCTTCCATAAACCTGTGCGACGGAATCTCAGCGAGATGGTGTTTTGTGAAGGACTGTCAGCTACAGACTTTATGCAGCCAATGTCGACCTCAAGTACTGAGACTGAAAGAGATAGTGACAGTGCAGAAGATATCGGTGAACTCTCTCGTGACACTGCACCTTACACAACACATGAGGTCTACAGTTCAGACAGTAAGTGTACTTTGTTCTCTGCTGGCATCATAGTGCAACAAGCTATGCGAGGTACTTCTGGTATGACAATGCCATGGCCACCACTGTCAACAGATCTGAATATTGATGCAGCTGCTACCATGGTACCTGTGGAGCTGTACAATCTGATTGCCTGGTGTACTGGAGCATCAGATGAACCTGTGTTTGATAAGAAAGTACAGTTGCCTGAGGATACCAACAGGAGATTACTGTCCATCTGCCAATACATAGTATACTTGGCATCAAGTTGTAAAAAGCCTACACCTAAATCCCTTGCATTAGGACTGACCGTTAGGCACTTAACCGGCTCTTCTCAATTGTTAGATATTCTGAGCAGACTTGGACACTGTGTATCGACATCAAGTACCATTGGTTTTGAGACGGCCTTAGCCGAATATCAGCTGGCTACTGGAACAGATATTCCAAAGTGTATGTCAAAGCAGCATCCAACCGTTTTGGTTTGGGATAACATTGACTTTGGGGAGGAGACCCTGTCTGGACGAGGTACTACACACCACACCAATGGTATAATGGTTCAAAGTAAAATGAAAAGCAAAGACCATAGAAGGACTGTGTTCATCAGAAAAGGTGTAAGGACACTGCAACCACAAAGGAGTGGTCTGGACCTATACATTCATACCAAGAGACAGGGCCCTCAAGAGCTAAATATTCCTCTGCTGCAGTATGATACTGTCCCATCTATGGAGCTGGCCAAAAAAACTGATACAATCTATGTGCTGCTAAAATATAGCTGTCATGAAGTATCAGACACTTCTCTTCCTGGATGGACTGGCTTTAATTGTTCTAATCAGACGAGCTCACTGCCAAAATCTGCTCTCTCCTATCTACCAGTTATAGAGGCTTCCCCAACAGAAATTACCACTGTAAACACCATACTCACTAGAAGTGTGGAAATTGCTGATCGACTAGAGCTGGAGAGTATTGTCACTGTGTATGACCAGGCTATATACGCTAAAGCACAGCAAATAAGGTGGAAAGACCAAAATCTGATGAAGCGTATCATCCCAAGACTAGGTGAGTTCCACACAGCCATGTCCTTTATGGCAGTGATAGGCAAACGTTTCAAAGAAGGAGGACTACAGGATATGCTGATTGAATCAAATGTGGTTGCTGTTGGTTCAATAAATGGAGTCATTAGTGGACATCACTACAACCGTAGCATTCGTGCACACAAACCCCTATTTGAGGCAATATATATCTTGCGGTTGAGGTCATTTCTTCAGTCTCTTCCTGAGCAACAGCACACTCGTTACCTATCAGCCATGGAAGATATAGTAGGAGAGTACAAGTCTGAGGCAGGATTTTCATCTAACTCAGTGTCTGACATAATATCAGATATGCTGCCCTGCTATGATGAATATGTACATGAGATGAACTCAGTTAATCCCACCTTTGGACTTTGGAGCTCATACATTGAAATGGTTCAACTGTTACTGAGTTTCATTAGAGCAACCAGAGACTCTGACTGGAGCCTTCACCTAGCAACAGTGAGACGTATGCTGGCATGGTATTTTGCATATGACCGCCAAAATTATGCAAGGTATCTATCAGCATATTGGGTTGAGATGATCAATCTTCCAAAGACTCATCCACACTGCTATGAAGAAGTTACTGCAAAAGGAAACTGGACAGTACAGCGTAAGGATGCTAACAAGTTCTCATCAATAGTTTGTGACCAAGCAATAGAACAAACCTGCAACCATGATTCAAAGACCAAAGGCGGCATAACTGGGATAACATTGAACAGAGGTGCTGTCCAGCGATGGATACTGTCTCATCCTGAACGTTGTGCAATCACAAGGCAGTGTGAAATGATGGCTGGAATGCAACATGAAGAGAGAGGGGTCATAAAGAGTTGGATGCAACAAGAATTGCAAAAGACAATGCTGCTGTTATATCTCTGGTTTCAGCGGTTGAGTCTATGATCAATCCCTTCCTGCCCCGTGAAGATCTTGTATGTATTAGCTCTGGTGTTGTTGCTACAAAGACTGTCAGAGATGACATGCAAAGTGCTTGTGATAAAGGCAAAACAGCTCTGAAAATGTTCATCCGAGATCGAATCCAGTCATCAAAAACAGACTTCTTCTCTCCAATAAAGTCCTTGAAGCTCACTACATTTGGTGATCAAATGAAGAAATTATCCAAGACAAAGGATGGAAATCAAGTCATTCTAAAAAATGATAGGAGACTCTTTGCACGACTGTTAGTGATAAGTCAATCCCGGTCTGTAAACTTGAAAGAGATTCTGACATACTCACTTGGCAATATCTCATCCCCGCTAGCAAGCACTGATGGTTCATTAGCCAAAACAAATAAGGCTGCTCTTCTAGCTTGTTTAGAATCAAAGAACAAGGACTGTCATGTGAACAAGACTGTTGGTGATATTGGTGCCCTACTGATAGATGGCATGGCATTGATCAGGAGTCTCAAGAATATACCAGACACATTCGGTGAGCTTGCTGATGATCTTCTTCAACTGATCATTAAGATGGGTAGAAAGTTCAGTTGTCCAAGGGTCAATTTTGTCATTGATCGCTACCCGGCAGTGAGCATCAAAAATGCTCAACGATCAATACGTGCTGTTGCTGGACAACAATTACTGCAAATATACAGCATCAAGCAGAAGACTCCAAGTCAGTGGACCAAGTTTCTAGCCAGTGGTGAAAATAAAGAAGCCTTGACAGACTTTCTCTTTGAGACATGGAGAACTGTGCCTTCACAAGCAGCTGGAAAAGACATAGCTATCTTTGTGGCACACCGAAATTTATGTCATCAACTCACTCTTAAAGATGGCATTATGTCTGTCAAAGAGGTTGAATCTTTGACTTGCGACCATGAAGAAGCTGACACGAGGCTCCTACTTCATGCAAAGCATGCCTGGAGTGAACTTTATAATAAGATAATCATCCAGAGTCCTGACACTGATGTTGCTATCATTTCACTTTCAGTAATGGCTAAGCTTCCCTCAGCAAAGATGTACTTTCTGACAGGAACAAAAGACCGGCAAAGAATGTTAGATCTCCAGGCTATTGGTTCTGCTTTGGGTCCTTCACTAACAGAGGCACTGATAGGACTACACACATTCACTGGCTGTGACACAACTAGTTCCTTTTATGGGAAAAGAAAAGAGAAACCACTAAATATAGTGTCTGGAAATGCAGAGTACATCAGTGCATTTATTGATCTTGGGAGGCAATTTGAAATGGACAGCACCACATTTGTGACCATAGAATGTTTTGTGTGTGAGCTGTATGGAGAAAAGTATCAGATGTTAATTTGGCCAGATACAATAGGTTCTGTGTCCAGGCCTCTTCCGAACAGGCCTTACCTCCAACAAAAGATGCACTTACAGAGCACTTCAAGCGTGCTATCTACCAAGCTGCAATCCACAGGAGGGCATTGGATCCTTCTATAAATGCTCCCAGTCCAGACGGCTTTGGATGGATTGTCAAGGATGGTGATCTAATCATATCATGGATGACTAAAGATCCAGCTCCTCAACAGATTTTGGGGTCAGTCCACTGTGGGTGTAAGTCTGGTATTTGTACAGGTGGAAGGTGCTCATGCCACAAGGCTGACCTGGCCTGCACTGACCTATGTAAATGTGTTAATTGTGAAAATATGAGATTAACTGAGGATAGTGATCCATGTGAATCTGATGGTGAGGACAGTGATCTTGATATTAAGTGATGTGTATATGATAATAAAATGAATATAGGGCATATATATTTAATATAATTAATATTGATATATTGATATTTAGTGATGTGTATATGATAATAAAATGAATATAGTGCATATATATATTTAATATAATTAATATTGATATATTGATATTTAGTGATGTGTATATGATAATAAAATGAATAAAGGGCATATATATTTAATATAATTCATATTGATATTTAGTGATGTGTATATGATAAAATGAGTATAGTACATATATATTTAATATAAATAATATTGATGTATTGATATTTAGTGATGTGTATATGATAATAAAATGAATATAGGGCATATATATTTAATCAAATTAAATCTAAATTGAATCTCGTTTACAATAATCATTCCTGTGAATATGTACATGTAGTGCAGTTACTGCTTGTGTATGCTAATTGACAATTCACCATTAAATGTGTTATTTTGAAAAGTGTTTATATATATATATATATATATATATATATATATATATATATATATTATAATATATTATGTTTTGGCTTAATTCTATTTGTTAATCAGCTTTTACATCAAATATTACCTTTGAAGTGGAACAACATAATGAGAAGTAATTGGGATGTTAATGCTACAGTAGAGGTTATTGATAATCTTATCATGTTTACTGTGTCTAAAAAGCAATTTCAGGTATATCACACATTTCAAACTGGTTTATTTTGTACTTAAAGTGTTAATTCGGCATTTTTGGGTTTATATGATGAACAGATTTGAAAGTGCAAAATTCCCTATGTTTTCCCTTTTTATTCCAAAATGGGCACTTCTGGCATTCTCAAAAACTGCAAGGTTGTGTGCGGATAACTTTTTCCTGAGGAATCCCTATATATTTCTGATGTTAAATATGAAAAAAGTAGGTAGTGCCCCACTTGGTGGAACCAAACCCTATTTCTAGGCCTCTTTTAGGCTACTGACAGCGGCCTAATTCCTAGCATTTCATAGTTTCGTCTTCAAAGTAATAGCGCTTGATTCAACGCGATAAACATCGCTTAACAAATATGGAAACATTACACATTTCGAAAATATGCCACTAAACTATATTAGAATAGTGTGACATATTTACTAACTTATAATATTTTAATAAGAACATTTGCATTTGCAATCTGTATTGCTTAAATATATAATAAATAAACAGAATCATGTGTAATGCTAGCTACATTAAAGATGCTGGTGGTAAATGTGGATATCGCATAGATCACAGAAGTAATTCGCAACTTACCCAAGACCATGTTGACATGCTACTTTTGCTCTCCAAAAACCTTGAACTAGCCAAGAAACTGTGTGCAATGTTGTGAAAAAAAAACATGTTTATCTTGTTAGCTGAATGGCTGCACAGCTATATCCACCGTTTTGTTTTGCACTGTTGTTGTTTTTGCACAGCTGTCTGGAATGTGTCTGGGGAGTAGTTGTTGCATTATGAGCATTAATTGGACTTTATTATGTTGTTCTATGCTATATTGCATGTGTTTTTATACCTTGTTATGCTATTTTTCAAGTGTTTTAATAATTGTTTCAAGTTCAAGTAGTTGGAATCTTAGAAAATCATTTTTTTACCCTGGTATCGAAATCAGCATCGAGAATCGTGTAATTTTACTGGTATTGGCATCGACTACTGAATTTTTGGTATCGTGACACCCCTAATCCTGTAATCAGTGCTCGAAGTGGGGCGGTACTCACCGGTACGCAGTACCGGCACTTCTACATTTTACTTTTAAGCGTACCTGCACTTTTTCTTGCGTACCACCAGTAGCCGGTACTCAATCACACAGACAGAGAAAGCGTCAGTGTCAGAGAGATTGGTAATGATCCTAACGTTACATACACTACACTACCCAGAGGGCAATACGTGACTTCAGATCTCTTGACGAAACGCGTAAAGGCAAGCAGTCGGCCCATCCTATCACAAGTTTGCGTCTCCGTGGTCGGACGCTAGTTCGAAAAAGCTGTCTGATGCTGGTCTGATGCATGCGGCTGCCGCCTGACAGTAACAGATTTTTTACTGTTGAAAACCAAGAAAGTAAAAAGTTTCTCTAAAAATAAGTGCTTTTTTGTAAGCCGTTATGTTAGCCTGGCTTCAGAAAGGTACTAAAATAACGCGTGTTCCAGAGCCAGACACCGTCAACAGAGGTCCAAGTCCAACAGAAACATCAGGTACGATTCATGAGCTTCAAACTAACGTTAATTAAAACCCTTCATAGTCTCCCGACGTTCGCGATTATTTCGCGAACCGTACATGCTTGGTACCGTTGGAAAGATGAAGATCAGACGAAGAGAATGTGTGGTGGCA
>JACXGM010035742.1:0-11583 GCA_016801145.1 Umbra pygmaea | reverse complement strand
ACACACCACAGCTCCTCTCATACCTGGCACAGGCTGCACAGCCTAGGTCACATTTATTTATTTAAAGGAAAATGCAGCAGATGTGGTTGTTTAAAAATAGCCCAAAAAACCGCAACCCGCGACCAATATATTTTCTACCGCCAAATTGATTTAAAAATAGCCCAATTTGGCTAGAAAACCGCGGACATGGCAACACTGGGTGGGGAGAACGTCCGGGTGTGTGCTCAGTCGTTGGATAAGGGAAGTGCAATTCATATCCTCTATTATATTATTGAGTGCGCTGTACAACAATGTTATTAGATCAATTTTTTTACAAAAAAGCTATTGAGAGAGGAGTGGGCTAAAGTCCCTCAAAATAGATCACAGATCCTGATTAGTTGCCATAGTTAATGTTTACTCAAGATGAATTATGCAAACGGAGGTTACACAAGCTACTCAATGAAGGGGTTCACATATCTTTGCACATAAGAGGAGTTTGCATGGCGTGGACATGGTTAATAGAGGCTGCAAACTGCTTACATAGGTCAAAGTCAAGGACTGTTTCACACAATACATGGGCTAAGAGTTGGGAGAATTTCAGTGTGCTTGACGAGGGGTCCTCTGGAAGTCGTTATTCAATATGTGACATGCATTCAGTCCCTTCGTGCGTTGGCTATGCTGGGAATGTTGAGGTCTCAACCTCCCCAGGGTGAGGGCTGGGGGGAGAGGCGGGGGTGAGGAGGAGGGATTAAACACAACAAGGTTGAATGCTTTCACGTCTGGACATGTATGTGTGGATACTGTGTGTTTATATGCGTGAGCAGCAGGTTGCCTGCCTGCCAGTGTGGATGGCCGGTGGGTCAGTGAGGGTTTTCACTGGTAGAGCACTGGGGCTCCTAGAATGAGCTGGCGCTCTGCTTGGATGGACAGATTTATGTAGATTTACACAAACACCATAGTCTGGGGAGACAGCTAATACAAAGATCCTATTGCACCACCTAAATTATGACTACCATGGAACCTCCTATTAGAGTTGGATTTAGCAATCTCATCATGGAAACTAGCACCTAGGCAGGAAGTGTTATTTAAGGTAAGGTAATTACTTTGTGCTAATTCTAAACATTTAATCCTAACATGTTTCATGCACTTGTTATATCTGGTCAATCAAAACTTATAATAGAGGATTTAAGTGTTGCTAAATGTTCTATAATATTCACAGAGGATTCATTCATAACAGGCCCAGTTTTTCCAGCAGGGAGATGTGTGAGTGACCTCCAGTGTTCAGTAAAAATCTCTCATATTGTGACGTTAAGAGGAGTTGCAAATTTTAACTCATGCAGGTCATTTTGGGGACTGAACAAATGTAAAAGTTTGGTGCATTGAAGAATCATACATTAAGGTAAAAGGAAACTGATTGCGGGGTCCACATGGTGTAGGGTGCTAAGTCACTGCCTTGCAGGATAAGCTATGTCATAATAGTCAGTGGTTCGAGCCTGACTAGGGCTTCTCCTAGTTTGCTCGGACAAGCAGCACAAGGCAGCGCCAATTGGCATAGATTAGGTATGCATGTTCAGGCCTAAAACAAAACTGTAAAACGTGTAGTTGTCCCCAGGAAGAGGGTTAAAGACCTATGCTCTAAGGGTGTGACCTATGCTGTAAGAGTTTGGCTTATGCCAGGGGTGTCAAACCAGATCCACAAAGGGCCTAGTGTCTGCAGGTTTTTCGCTTTTACCTTGTACCTGAATGATTGAATGTCACTAATTGGTTAGGATCTCGCCTCACCTGGCAGTCTACGTCTTAATTGGGCTTTAATTGAAAGGAAAGACCAAAAACCAGCATACACTCGGCACTCCATGGAACCGGTTTGACACCTGTGGCTTATGCTGTAAGGGTTTGGCCTTTGCTGTAAGGGTGTGGCCTTTACTGTAAGGGTGTGGCCTTTGCTGTAAGGCTGTGGTCTATGCTGTAAGGGTGAAACCTATGTCATAAGGGTGTGGCCTGTGCTGTAAGGGTGTGGCCTATGCTTTAACGGTGTGACCTATGCTGTAATTGTGTGCCATATGCCGTAACGGTGTGGCTTGTGCCATAGGGGTGTGGCCTATGTTGTAAGTGTGTGGCCTATGCTGTAAGGGTGTGATCTATACTGTAAGGGTGTGGACTATGCTGTAAGGGTGTGGCCTATACTGTAAGGGTGTGGCCTATGCTGTAACAGTGTGGCCTATGCCGTAAGGGTGTGGCCTATGCCATCAGGGTATAACCTATGCTGTAATGGTGTGGCCTATGCCGTAAGGGTTTAACCTATGCCATAACGGTGTGACCTAAGTCATAAGGGTGTGGCCTATGCTGTAAGGGTGTGACCTATGCTGTAACGGTGTGGCCAATGCTATAAGGGTGTGACATATACTGTAAGGGTGTGGCCAATGCTGAAAGGGTGTGGCCTATGTTGTGAGGGTGTGGCCTATCCGTAAGGGTGGGACCTACGGCAAAAGGTTGTGGCCAGTGCCGTAAGGGTGTGGCCTATGCTGTAACGGTGTGACCTATGCTGTAAGGGTATGCCATATGCAATAAGGGTGTGGCCTATGCCGTAGGGGTGTGGCCTATGCTGTAAGTATGTGGCCTATGCCGTAAGGGTGTTATCTATACTGTAATGGTGTGCCTATGCTGTAAGGGTGTGGCCTACACTGTAAAGGTGCAGCCTATGCTGTAACGGTGTGGCCTATGCCATAAGGGTATAACCTATGCTGTTATGGTGTGGCCTATGTTGTAAGGGTGTAACCTATGCCGTAAAGAGTGTGTCCTATGCCGTAAGAATGTGACCTCTGCTGTAAGGGCATGGCCTATGTTGTAAGGGTATAACCTATGCCATAAGGGTCTGACCTCTGTTGTAAGTGTGTGATTTATACTGTAAGGATGTGGCCTATGCTGTAAGGGTGTGTGTCCTATGCTGTAACGGTGTGGCCAATGCTATAATGGTGAGACCTATACTGTAAGAGTGTGGCCAATGCTGAAAGGGTGTGGCATATGTTGTGACGGTGTGGCCTATGTCGTGAGGGTGTGGCCTATGCTGTAAGGGTGTGGCCTATGCTGTAACTGTGTAACCTATGCTGTAAGGGTGTGACCTATGCTGTAACGGTGTGGCCAATGCTATAACGGTGTGACCTATACTGTAAGGGTGTGGCCAATGCTGAAAGGGTGTGGCATATGTTGTGAGGGTGTGGCCTATGTCGTGAGGGTGTGGCCTATGCTGTAAGGGTGTGGCCTATGCTGTAACTGTGTGGCCTATGCTGTAAGGGTGTGAACTATGTCAAAAGGGTGTGACCTATGCTGTAAGGGTGTGGCTTATGTAGTAAGGGTGTGGCTTATGCTGTAAGGGTGTGACCAAATTTGTAAGGGTGTGACCTATGCTGTAAGAGTGTGACCTATGCTGTAAGTGTGTAGCCTATGTCATAAGGGTGTGGCCTATGCTGTAAGGGTGAATTCTGCTGTAAACGTGTGACTTCTGTTGTAAGGGTGTAACCTATGCTTTAAGGGTGTGACCTATGCTGTAAGGGTGTGACCTATATTTAAAGGGTGTGGCCTATGTTGTAAGGGTATAACCTATGCCATAAGGGTCTGAGCTCTGTTGTAAGTGTGTGATTTATACTGTAAGGGTGTGGCCTATGCTGTAAGGGTGTGCCCTATGCTGTAAGGGTGTGTATCCTATGCTGTAAAGGTGTGGCCTCTGTCGTACAGGTGTGGCCTATGCTGTAAAGTTGTGGCCTATGCCGTAACGGTGTGACCTAAGTCATAAGGGTGTGGCCTATGCTGTAAGGGTGTGACCTATGCTGTAATGGTGTGGCCAATGCTATAAGGGTGTGACATATACTGTAAGGGTGTGGCCAATGCTGAAAGGGTTTGGCCTATGTTGTGAGGGTGTGGCCTATGCTGTAAGGGTGTGGCCTATGCTGTACCTGTGTGGCCTATGCTGTAAGGGTGTGACCTATGTCAAAAGGGTGTGACCTATGCTGTAAGGGTGTGGCTTATGTAGTAAGGGTGTGGCTTATCCTGTAAGGGTGTGACCAAATTCGTAAGGGTTTAACCTATGCTTTAAGGGTGTGACCTATGCTGTAAGGGTGTGACCTATACTTGAAAGGGTGTGGCCTATGCAGTAAGGGTGTGACTTCTGCTGTAAGGGTGTGACCTCTACTGTAAGGGTGTGACCTATGCTGTATGTGTGTGATCTATACTTAAAGGGTTTGGCCTATGCAGTAAGGGTGTGACTTTTGCTGTAAGGGTGTGACCTCTACTGTAAGGGTGTGACCTATGCTGTATGTGGCCTATGTCATTAGAGTGTGTCCTATGTCATAAGGATGTGGCCTATGCTCGAAGGGTGTGGCCTATGCTGTAATTGTGTGGCCTTTGCTGTAATTGTGTGGCCTAAACTGTAAGCATGTGACCTATGCTGTAAGGGTGTGGCCTATGCCGTAAGGGTGTGACCTATGCTGTAAGGGTGTGGCCTATGCCGTAAGGGTGTGACCTATGCTGTAAGGGTGTGACCTACGCTGTAAGGGTGTGGCCTATGCCGTACGGGTTTGACGTCCTGCAACTCGCTAACATCAATAGTATGTGCGGACCTGCTGGTGGCAACAGAGCTAACCTTGAAAGTTTGGAGGGGCAGGCCTTGCTTCCATAGCTCTGTTAATGCATATGAGATTAGTTATATTTCTCTAGACCAGTGGTTCTTAAACCTCACTGAAGACACACAGCCATCTCACTGTTTGCTGTAGCCCTGAACTAGCTTACCTGACTGAAGGGCTTGATGATTAGTTGACAAATTAATTCAGGTGTGCTAGTCTAATACATGGAGCTGCCGTGGGTCCCGTTGAGAGGTTTGAGAACTGCTGAGCTATTAATCGTGTTTTGACGATAATTTCTTATCAATGTAATGCCACCTGGGTGAATGAAGCTACCAATTTCTATCAAAATACATGAAAAATCCTCAGTGACCCTAACATCTGAACGCGTGTTTAAATGTGATTAATAAATTGATTATTTTTTGGAGTAAAAAAAGAAGATAATGCTAATGGTAATTCTAACAATTAATCTGAAATGAACCATCAAGAAATCATGCTTGGTTCAACTCTGTTAATTATCAATTAAACTACAGTTATTTCACACCACAGAGACCGGTGGTTTCAATAATAACTGGTAATTGACTACCAGAATCAACACTAGTACTGATGTAGAAAACACCAGCACTAGGTAACACTGGACAATGCGTTGTGTGCTATGTAAGGGACAGGAGCTGATTGACGACTACCAGATGATCCAGGCAGAGCACAACCCATCTACATCAACAGAGACGCTGTGGAAAGGGACACAAACTTCAAGATCTTTTGGGTTCATATTTGAAAGTGGCTGAACTGGTCACTTCATATTGATCAGTGGAGGCCGGTGAACCTTAAATGAGGAGGATGGACTCATATTAACGAATGGTCTGGAGTAAATGGAATGGTCTCTGACTGGTTTGTTTTTAACTCTATTCCATTTACTCCAGGCCATACATTAATATGAGTCCATCCTTCTCAATTTAGGTTCACCAGCCTCCACTGATATGAACCCAGTGGTGAAGAAAGCAAAGCAGCATCTGTAAAATGTCAGGAAGCAGAAGACATGTGGTCTGTCCCAGAGAGCTCTAACAGTGTACCTCAAGAGCTCCATCGAGAGGATACTGCCTGCATCACAGCTTCGTACGGCAACTCAAAGGATACTGCCTGCATCACAGCTTCGTACGGCAACGCAAAGGACGCTGACTGCATAGCTCTGCAGAGAGGTACCAACTTAAATCAAGGATAATAGCCTCACTGCCTTCCCTTCAGGGCATGAACAACACCAAGTGTCAATGTAAACCAATGATATTCATCAGACGCCAGCTACTAAGGTTTGATTGGGCAACAGCTTTTACCCCAAAACACAGCATCAAATACTTTTATGTAGTTAATGCATGTACAATATTTTCATTGCACTGTTACCCGTGAATATATTTTAACTGCATTTCTTTTTAATATGTGTTGTATAAATTTATTATATTATTATATATATTATTATTATTATATTATAATATATATATAGTGGGTACGGAAAGTATTCAGACCCCTTTAAATATTTTACTCTTTGTGTCATTGCAGCCATTTGATAGAATCAAAAAAGTTCATTTTATTTCTCACTAATTAAGAAATATTTGCAAATGTATTAAAAAAGAAAAACTGAAATATCACATCGTCATAAGTATTTAGTATTTAGCTCAGTTTTGAGTAGAAGCACCCTTTTGAGCTAGTACAGCCATGAGTCTTCTTGGGAATGATGCAACAAGTCTTTCACACCTGGATTTGGGGATCCTCTGCCATTCTTCCTTGCAGATCCTCTCCAGTTCCGTCAGGTTGGATGGTGAACATTGGTGGACAGCCATTTTCAGGTCTCTCCAAAGATGCTCAATGATCACAGAGTTGTTCCGAAGCCACTCCTTCATTATTTTAGCTGTGTTCTTAGGGTCATTGTCTTGTTGGAAGGTGAACCTTCGACCCAGTCTGAGGTCCTGAGCACTCTGGATGAGGTTTTCTTCCAGGATATCTCTGTTCTTGGCTGCATTAATCTTTCCTTCAATTGCAACCAATCGTCCTGTCCCTGCAGCTGAAAAACAGTCCCATAACATGATGCTGCCACCACCATGTTTCACTGTTGGAATTGTATTGGGCAGGTGATGAGCAGTGCCTGGTCTTCTCCACACATACCACTTAGAATTGCAGGATTTCATATGTCTTGCACTGAGTAGAGGCTGGACTGGTGGAGGGCTGCAGTGATAGTTGACTATGTGGAACTTTCTCTCATCTCCCTACTGCATCTCTGGAGCTCAGCCACAGGGATCCTTGGGATCTTCTTTACCTCTCTCACCACAGCTCTTCTCCCACGATTGCTCAGTTAGGCTGGACGGCCAGGTCTAGGAAGAGTTCTGTTGTCCCACACGTCTTCCATTTAAGGAATATGGAGGCCACTGTGCTCTTAGGAACGTTGAATGCTGTAGACATTCTTTTGTAACCTTGGCCACATCTGTGCCTTGACACAATTCTGTCTCCGAGCTCCTCAGGTAGTTCCTTCGACCTCATGATTCTCATTTGCTCTGACATGCACTGTGAGCTTTCCTAATCAAGTCCAATCAGTGTAATTAAACACAACAGGACTCCAATGAAGGAGTAGAACCATCTCAAGAAGGATCAGAAGAAATGGACAGCATGTGAGTAAAATATGAGTGTCACAGCAAAGGGTCTAAATACTTATGACCATATGATATTTCAGTTTTTCTTTTTTAATAAATTTGCACAAATTTATTGCACAATGCTGAGAATACATTCATGAAAAATAAAATGAACTTTTTTGATTTCATCAAATGGCTGCAATGAAACAAAGAGTGAAAATTCAAAAGGGGTCTGAATACTTTCCGTACCCACTGTATACTGCTCAAACAAATTAAGGGAACACTCAAATAACACATTGATTGGGTCTCAATGAACTAAACATATTAATGATCAAAATCTTTACTGTACATTGTGTAATTTGTTGAGAACCAAATGATTTAACAACGGTCAATTGAAACCAAAATCACCCACCGATGGCTGCATTCAAACACACACTAAAACTCAAAGTAAACAATTTCATCACAGCAACTCATAATGTGACTCAGTCGTGTGTATGGCCCCAACATGCCTGTATGCACTCCTGACAATTTCTGGGCATGCTCCTGATGAATCGGCGGATGGTGTCCTTGGGGATCTCCTCCCAGACCTGGATCAGGGCATCAGTGAGCATTTGGACATTCTGTCCAGTAGCCTGCTGGATGTGAATTTGTAGGGCTCTGGCATTTACCGGTCCTGCTGCTGGGTTGATGACCTTCTACAGCCCTGTCCAGGTCTACTCATGTAATGGCCCATCTCCTGGTATCTCCTCCATGCTCTTTAGAATGTACTGGGAGATACAGCAAAACCAATTGCGATGGCATGTATGGATGTGCTATCTGGAAGACCTGGACTACCTGTGCAACCTGAATGGCTGCAGGTACCTCTTCATGTTACCAATAGTGACAAGGATGTTAGAAAAAAGCAAAACTGAAGAAGATCAATCAGGAAGAATAAGGAGAGAGCAATTGTCTGTGGCCACCACCTGCAAAACCTTTCCCTTTTGGGGGGGTTGTCTTGATGTTGCCTCTCCAGTGCACCTGTTGTCACATTCATTTGCACCAAAACAAGTGACACTGGTTAACAATCATACATGTACAGTATTTTCATTGCACTGTTACCCGTGAATATATTTTAATTGCATGCATTTATTCTGTATAAATTAACAAATTAAATTCTAATTTACATGTATCTATTGCTTAATTCTGTATAATAGGTCCCTTTCTAATCCACTTCCCTTGACTTTTATAACTTTTATTTTACTTCATTGTTTTAAAACGTGGCATAAAAATGTCACTGTACATGCAATTTCATCTGCGTTTCTATGCACATGACTATTAAACTGAACATGATACTTGAAACCAATGCCGATTTCTGAAGAAAACCACTTCTAGGAAATGTTTAAAAGGCAACGTGCAAACAAAGCCATGCTGGTTCAGACAGTTAACTGTTTAGATATTACTATAACATATCAAAATGTTGATATAAGATATTTTCCAATGTATTGCATAGGCTAAATTTAAGGTGAACGAACTGTTCACGTAAAGGGTTAAAATATATGATAGAGCGCCTTGCACAGATGCACAAAGCACAGGTATCTCACCAGCTGTTCCTGCTCAAGACTGCTGCTTTGTTTTAAACTATTTGTGTACTTTCAAATATGTTCCTCCGAACTATAACTTGACTGGGATCTGCTGTCGGGGTAGACTAGCCACAGTAATTCATGTATTTAGATCTCAAGTAATAGGGTTCAAATACCACAACCTAATCTCTCTGGACTATTAAACGTGAACCAGCGGGCTGGCGGAGTTCTTTCTTGCAGCAACACTCTCCACTGACCACACATCCTCTTCGTTGTTACAGTTTACAACTTAAATTATTATCTGATTTGTTAGAATATTTATGACTACTTGCCATTTTTGCACGCATCAAGAAAACGAGAACATTTTTTAAGATCCTCTTTACCGTTTTTTCAGGGTGTGGGATCGTTCTTAACGACCCGTTACGCGTTTGATATGTGGTGGATGTTGTTTCCGCGATGGATTTGGTTTTTCTTTGGACAGTGCTACGTCCTATTTCTGGTTAAAGACAGCTGTGTGTGTGTGAACGCGATGCCAATGTCAATACCCAACAAAGTAATATACTCTCACGCGGGTATGTGCCCAAACGAGATGAACCCAAATCTGTGGGTTGACGCAATGAGCACCTGTATGCGTGAATGCGAATCGGACCAGGTAAGTTTAATGTACCCAGTTTTACTCTCTGATCGGATATAACTAGTGCATACGTTTGGGTATATAGCATTTTCAGAAGTGAAGGGACAACGAAATTAAAAGTAACCATGGGGCAATAATGCGTATGCTATTGTTTTCAATCGGTAAAATTCCATGTTACTTTTTCTCTGTTTTCTATTCATGCATTTCTCTTTGGACATATATTTTGTATCTTTCAAGCATATGTATTATTCCATGTATTAAAGTCGTGTAGGGTCAGGGTATATGTGTACGGGTCAGGGTATATGATGGTAGACTGTGCTTATCAAGTTTATACAATTTGCAAAGCAAATATTGCTTTACCATGAAATGAAAATTGGCAACGCACATATGGGATCTGTCAGTCTCAAAATCCCATCTCACACTTGTGAAGGGGAGTTTAAGGCGTGAGGGAGTGAAAGGATGGGGCCATTCACATCTTTTCACAGTAAGAACTGGCTGGGACTTATGCTCTACGATGTGCGCTGACATTTTTGAATGGTTCCCCGCCGGAATCGCACACCCTTCGCGTGACCGGGGATTGGGGAAACACTCGATTCTTCGTTCCTTCAACTTGCTTGCTGAGATGTTTTCCCATCACTCCATTTTCAATGTAGCCTACGTTTCACTGATCTTCTTAACAGAAAAAAAAAACATTATTTATTTGTGTCCTTAGAACAATAGTCATCACAATCATTACGTTTGATGATTTTTTCCGCTGTTTGTTCTTTTAGACCGTTTGTTGTTGGTTTAATATATCACTTATAACTGATACGCCATCATATTTCTGCCATCTCTTACACGTCTTATTTGACTAGCATTTAAGTGTTTTAAGGTTGTAGCTGTTCTGACAAAAATAAGAAAATAAAAAAATATACTATTATCCAGGATTCCAGTGCAACTCCTCTAATTGTCTCCACTGCCCTGCTAGAATGAAAGACATTTGATGAGAATGTAAACGTAAATTATGGCTAGAAAATTTGGTCAACTGACGGATTATTGCACTTTAAAGGTCCTGAAAATTTTTAGATTTCTGATGGAACTCTGTGATTTGAGGTGGAGGGTTGATCTTCATGGTCTACAGAGCTATCACTCTAAAGACATGGCTCTTTTTATTTAATTGGGTCCATAAATTGTTAAATACTCTCGCACTTCATTCTGATTATAAGCCTATAAAGTGGAAAGAAGTATGCTATATAGCCTACCTCATCTGATTATGTTTCCCACACACGCATATGAGTTTGTTGGACATCCCATTCCAAAACCAGCGATAAAGGCTTTCCACAAGATTTTGGCATGTGTATATGGGAATTATGTGCCCCTTTATGAAAAACAGCATTTGTGAGGCCTTGCTCGCAATCGCCATTCCAATTCATCCCAAAGGTGTTCAATGGCTTTGAGATCAGGACAGCTCTGTGCAGGCCACTCAAGTCCATCTCTTTATGGATCCGGCTTTGTGCACAGGAACACAGTTATGCTGGAACAGAAAAGGGCCTTTCCCAAACTGTTGCCTCAATATAGGAAGCACCAAATTCCCTAAAATGTATTAGTATCCTGTAGAACAGGAGTGGGCAAACTACTGCCCACGGGCCAGATGCGGCCCAATGTGTCCTTTGATCTGGCCCGCGAGACCCTCTTAAGTCTATTGACGCTCAACTAAAGCGTGGTACTGTTGGAAAGAGGAGAATCAGACGCAAATAATGAGTGGTGGCTCATCTCTGTGGATTAATCAGAGCCGCCGGAGATATGGTTTCAAATCTTTGAAATCCAATCAAATGCACTTGTTTTGGTTGTGAGTTTACGTAGAAATGTGTGTTCTGCCACTAGTGTGTGTGTTTGGGGGGGTAATTTAATAACATTTCCTATATCCTATTTTTTTCACGCATGCTGTTGCTATTAGTGGTGCAACGGATCATCATTGATCCGTGATCCGTTCGGATCAATATCTTCGGTTCGGAACACACGTGATCCGCGGATTGATTACTGAAATAAAAAAAGTTTTGCGCATGTTCAGTCCGCTCACAGCATGGTCATGGCAAGCGGAGGAACGGAGGAGCTTGGACGTCCCGCGTCATTTAAATCCCCTGTATGGGAGAATTTTGGCTTCCTAAATATAATGAAGGAAAGAGGTTAGTGGATAAAAC
>JACXGM010035741.1:0-11586 GCA_016801145.1 Umbra pygmaea | reverse complement strand
CAGTGGTCCTCAAACCCTTCCATGGAGGGCCTAGTGTATGCAGGTTTTCGCTTTTACCTTGTACAAGCCTGATGGAGTAGCTCACTAATTGGTTAGTATCTCCCCTCACCTGGCAGTCTAGGTCCTAATTATGCTCTAATTGAAGGGAAAGACCAAAAACCAGCATACACTAGGCCCTCCATGGAAGGGTTTGAGGACCCCTGGCCTAAATGGTAATGTGTAGTATACATGAAATGTACAGCCTAAATGATAATGTGTAGTATACATGGTAATGTACAGCCTAAATGGTAATGTGTAGTATACATGGTAATTGATAGCCTACACGGTAATGTGTAGTATACATGGTAATTGATAGTCTACACGGTAATGTACAGCCTACATGGTAATGTGTAGTATACATGGTAATGTACAGCCTACATGGTAATGTGTAGTATACATGGTAATGTGTCATCTCAGAGTCAGTAGGAGGTGATGAACTCCCCTGCTACAATGTCCTCCCCGACTGCCCCTGTCACCATGGAGACCCAACGCATGACCTCCGACCTCTCAGGCAAATCTTCCCACCATGGTACTATGGGAAAATACGTCCCCTTGGAATCTGCCCCAAATATCACCACAGGTGTGTTTGCTAATAAACTGTTAAACCACCACCTACAGTGTGTTAAGACGCTTTAGCCCAGGACTTTGGCAAAGGAATTAGACCGGAAAAACATGAACTGGATAAACCTGCCAACCTTGTTCCAGGCTACATTTACACAGACTGACCAATTCAGATCTCACATCAGTGTTTTTCACATTAGGTCTTTTTCAAAGATTGTTGGTGAAAACACGTATTCATAAATAAAATGTCAAAGTAGTCCAGCCATTGTAAACGCCACCTCGGTGATCTTAATAAATTAAGTAGAGAACAGAATGTTTACCGTCACGGCACCAGGCCCTTGAAGATAACTTCCTTTGTAATCTATAAGTTCAACTCAAATTGTTTGGTTGACCTGACGGAACAATGTGCTGAAGCACTGAAGGAGATAACGTTAAGAACATTAAGCACTTTAAGAACAATTATGTCAGAATGTTTCGTTGAGCAATGTTGATTTAGTCCTGTACTCTTGCTCACCCCCGTCTCTCCTTTCCCCTCCCTCTCGTCTCCCTCCTCCCCAGGATGTACCTGGCTGGTGTACCTGGCAGCTGTAGCAGCGTCTCTCAGCGGTCTGATGTTGGGTTATGAGCTCGGCCTCACCTCAGGGGTCCTACTGCAGCTCAGGCTGCTGCTGTCTCTATCCTGCCGGGAGCAGGAGGTGCTGGTGGGGTCTCTGCTGCTGGGCTGCCTGCTGGGCTGCCTGGCTGGAGGCTGGGGCCTGGACCGCTACGGCCGCCGCTGGGCCATGCTGCTGTCCGGGGGCCTGGTGGCCGGGGGCACGGCCCTGCTGCTGCTTCCCGCCTCTCTCGTCACTCTGAACCTGGGCCGGGTGGTGGTGGGCATGGGGGCGGCGCTGTCCGGCACCGCCGCCTGCCTCTACATAGCGGAGATCGCACCGCTGCAGCGCCGGGGGCTGTTGGTGACTCTGTACGAGCTGATGGTGGTAGTCGGGGTGTTGCTGGGGTTCGGGTGTAGTTACGCATTCTCTGCTTTCCCTAATGGGTGGCGCTACACGTTTGGGCTCGTCCTCCCGCCAGCCGTTCTGCAGGCTGCTGCTCTCATCCTCCTCCCAGCCAGCCCACGCTTCCTGGTTGCCAGGGGACACCCTGAGCTGGCCAAGGCAGTGCTGGCTCGTCTGAGGGGCATGGCCAACAGTGAGGCTGTGGAGGAGGAGCTACGAAACATCCAGGCAGGGCTGAAAGAGGAGGCGGAGCATCGTTTCTGGGATCTTTTTAGTGACAGGGCTAACCTGCGCTGGCGGTTGCTAACCGGAATGGCCTTAGTGTTCCTTCAGCAAGCTACCGGCCAGCCCAACATCCTGTCCTACGCCTCACCGCTGCTTCGCAGCATGGGTTTCCATAGCGACTCTGCGGCAACACTCGCCTCCACAGGCTTCGGTGTGGTGAAGGTGGCAGGAACGGTACCTGCTGTGTTGCTAGTCGACAGATTCGGGCCCAAGCGTTTCCTGTGCATCGGAGCAGTTGCTATGGGGATTTCATTGGTGACCCTTGGGGCGGTGACTTTCCAGAGCCATACCCACCTCACCAGCCTATGCCAGAGCCCTGCCGATCTAAACCACACGTACACAACACCTTCGGGAATAGACTATAACCCGTTTCAATTAACCACACCTTTTCCTAGTGGGATCCAATGGAATCAAAGTGACTTAAACAATACTACCTCCGGTCTGGATTATAACTCTTTTATAATAACCACACCGCTTCCCAGGAACAACCAACGGAATGCCAGTGACTCTGTGGAAGCTCTGGAGACTAACAGAGAGGATGCTGGGATGGAGTCAGAGGTTAGAAGTCAGGATCATATGACGCAGGCGCTGAAGTGGATTTCATTGGTCAGTCTCCTGGTGTATGTAGCTGCTTTCTCCTTCAGTCTTGGACCAAGTAAGAAAATACTCACACACACACACACACACACTTTCTCTCACAAAACCAGACAACATTGTAATACCTACCAGATTGCCATCATCAGCCTACTATGTGCAATGTGTTTATTCTAGCTCAGTGGTTACTGGTTGGGGAGTCAGACTTTTAGTTCGATGGTTGCCGGTTTGATTCCCGACTGTGCCAAATGTCATTGTGTCCTTGATCAAGGAACTTTACCCTAAGTTACTCCAGGGGGATGTCTCTGTAAAGTCACTCTTGATATGAGCATCTGCTAAATGACTAAAATTTGAACAATAACATATCTGCTGCTTAACCTCTATTCAAATGAAATATTATATATATTATTTTTCCTGATTTTCCTCCCTTTCCAATTCCCACTATTGGAACCTTGTTGGTTGCTCCGCAACTTCTTAGACAGATCTGTGGGATGACGATGGTTCATCCAAGCACATGTCGGCAGCTGGCGTTTCTTTTTCGCACTGATCATCCAACACAAAAGACTTTAGTCAGATCATGCATTGGATGAATATATTCACCGACTATACTTCCGTGATTGAACTTACAGGAGCCCGATCTAAACACAAGGAGCCGCTGTAGAGCGACATGGCTGGATAGATAATCTGACTTATCTAACCCAAATCCTAGGCAGCGCTATGCCAATTTGTGCTGCCTTGTGCAGGAGGTCCGTGGAAAGACAGAGAACCCATAATCAGGCTCGAACCACTGACTATCACAGTGTAGACTGTCCTGCAAATGCAGCGACTTAGACCACTACACCCTACGGACCTACCAACATAGTTGTTTTTAACATCTATTAACGTATCTGCTGCTTAACATCTATTAACGTATCTGCTGCTTAACATCTATTAACGTATCTGCTGCTTAACATCTATTAACGTATCTGCTGCTTAACATCCATTAACGAAACTGCTGCTCATCGCCCTTCATGTTTCGCTCTCTACTCATGGTTTTATCATTGTCATGTAACCTGCATCTCTTCCTCTTAATTCTGAATAGCAGAAATTCAAAGACAGTGACTCTTTTGGCTACAACACGGTCTGTGTTTTTTTATTTACCCACATCTGATCCAGTGGAGACAGGAGAAACTTAATTGAAGAGGATGGGCTCATATTAATAGTTGAAATTGGCAGCCCTATCCCACATCCAGCCCTCATATCTGGGTAGCCCTATCCCACATCCAGCCCTCATATCTGGGTAGCCCTATCCCACATCTAGCCCTCATATCTGGGTAGCCCTATCCCACATCTAGCCCTCATATCTGGGTAGCCATATCCCACATCCAGCCCTCATATTTGGGTAGCCATATCCCACATCCAGCCCTCATATTTGGGAAGCTATATCCCACGATCCAGCCCTCATATCTGGGTAACCCTACCCTACATCTAGCCCTCATATCTTGGTAGCAATCAGCCAGAGTATTGCCTATGCTGGTTCCCTGGGCATTGTCAACGAGACCACTAAAATGAGCATACAGTGTAAAATTGAATGGAGAATAAATAGGTCATAAACTTTTGCCAGTTAATCTCTTAAGAGATCTTGTTCACGTAGGGGAGGAACCAGTTGTGTCCAGTCACACTAGCTGATGTTTCATACTTCTAATCTTTCCTGATGGCAGAAACAGACAGGGGTTGCGGGGGTGATTATCTAAACAATAGTGGCTATTGATTTTGCAATTAGCTTTCGCACCTTGTTCAAAGGCAAAGATCGGAGAGTGGCTTGCCGACCACAGCACGTTGTCTTACACGCATCACCAAAGGCATCTAGAAAAAAATCATATGCGCAAGATGGAGAAAACCCCGTGCACGACACTCAAACCTGTAATGAATTGTCATGCTTAGTGTAGCTGAAGGATGAGGCTGGAATCAAGCACGAGGTTGGAACTTCTTAGACAGAACAACAAGTAACAGGAGCTTCTACACAATGTGTCAGTCTGGCAGGCTTACTGTGTAGACATTTACATTTTAATCATTTAGTAGATGCTCTTACCGGAGAGACTTACATTAAGTGCACACATTTAAGAGAAACTAGTTGAAACAACCACAAGTTAAAAAAATATTTTAAGACAACAGAAGTGGAATACAACTAATTGAAGTATTAATTGAAGAGAATGGTTTTTAGACGTTTCCTGAAGATGGGTGGAGACTGTTTTTGCCTCCAGTGGAAGCTGGTTCCACCATTGAGGAGCCAGGACAGAGAAGAGTTTAGACTGCTTGTATTGGGACTTCCCAAATTCCAGAAGGCGTGGGAAGGTCAGGAGCCCAGCGGTGGCAGAATGGAGAGCCTGTGTAGGGGTGTAAGTCTTGAGCATTGCCTGAAGGAAATGGGGAGGGGCTCCACTTGTTAGTCTGTAGATGAGCACCATGGCCTTGTAGAGGATTCAAGCTTCAATTGGGAGCCAGTGGAGTGTGTGTGTAGGAGTGGAGTGTGTGTGTGTAGAAGTGGAGTGTGTGTGTGTAGAAGTGGAGTGTGTGTGTGTGTAGAAGTGGAGTGTGTGTAGAAGTGGGGTGACTTGGGCGAACTGGGGAAGGTAGAACACTAGGCGGGCATTCTGACTGAGTTGAAGTAGTTTGGTGGCACACGCTGGGAATCCTAGCAGGAGTGAGTTGCAGTTATCCAGATGTGAGACGACGAGTGCCTGGATGATTACCTGGGCTCCTTTGTGGGTGAGGTAACGCAAATGTTTTAGAGCATGAACCTGCAGGTTCGAGTCACAGCCTTGATGTTTGCAGAGAACGAGAGGGTATCGTCCAGGGTCACGCAAAGTTTCTTTGCACACTGTGATGGTGACACTGTGAAGTTCTCAGCTGTGATGGACATGTCCTGGAGCAGACAGGCCTTCCCACAGAAGAATATCAGTCTTGTCAGGGTTGAGCTTGACGTGGTGTGATGACATCCATGTAGAGATATCAGCCAGACATGCAGAGATTCAGGTTTTCACCTGGATGTCAGAATGGGGAAGGAGATAAATATTTGAGTGTCATCAGCATAGCAGTGATGGGAGAGTCCATGTGAGGTTATGACAGAGCCAAGGGATTTGGTGTAGAGAGAGAAGATGAGAGGGTCTAGAACAGAGCCTTGGGGAACACCAGTGGAGAGTCCATGCAGCAGACAAAGAACCTCTCCCTGTCACCCGGTAAGACCGGCTTGCCAGGTAGGATGCAATGCAGGTGTGCAAAGCCAGAGATGCCGAGATCTGAGACGGTGAAAAGTAGATGTGATGGTTCACAGTGTCAGTGGCTGCAGAAAGATTATAATAATAATCTGAGAGAGATAACTGGAGGGATGTTTGGAGACTGCACGTTCAATTGTTTTGGGCATAAAGGACAGGAGGGATACCGGAGGGAGGGGGATATCAGAGGGGTCTAGTGTTGGTTTCTTTAGGAGGGAAGCAACTCTCGCCATCTTGAAGTCTGTGGGGACACATCTGGTGGTCAGGGATGAGTTGAAGAGAGGTGAGGAATGAAGGAATACTTAATTAGGATAATCATATGAAGCACACAGCTGCCCTTAATGTCTAGGTCCTGAAATAACTGAAAGTGATATGCACCGTCTTGCCCACCGTGTGGCGCCCACGCTCCATGGTAGAAGGCACACAAACCCTCAAAAGCAACTCCGCCTAGCGCCATTAGACACACTTTGCACAATGAAGTGTGAATCGGCCATTATTGACAAAAAAATCAAGCTCTGATGTTCTGCTATCACAAGAGCTCAACTAGACAGACTGGTTTGGCCAGACACAGACTGACTGTGAGGCAGGAAGAAATCCACTCTATTGTTCTGGGTTCTTTTGACTAGGCCACCATTCACACTAATGCCACTACAGTACTAAAGTTTGCTTTAGGCGGGGCATTGAGGCACGGTTGTTTAGACAACATTTCTCCTAACGAATAAACACATCACACCTTGTTCTCATTGTGTGTGTGTGTGTGTGTGTGTGTGTGTGTGTGTGTCAGTGGTGTATGTGGTTCTGAGTGAGATCTTTCCCACAGGGATCAGAGGTAAAGCTGTGTCTGTGGTGTCGGCTATTAACTGGGCTACTAACCTGCTGACGTCCACGACCTTCCTGTCTACCTCAGGTACCTGTCTGTCTGTCAGTCCGTCCGTCCGTCCGTTTGTCCGTCTGTCTGTCTCTCTGTCTGTCTCTCTGTGATCCAGCTCTAACTTTAATTGGTAGAGACCTGATGCTACAAATCCCCAGGGTAGTGAAACACATGGTTGCCTGACATTATACTGTCTGAGAAAACTCACCGGCCACTTCATTAGGTAAACCTGTTCAACTGCTCGTTAACCCATATCTAATCAGCCAATCATGTGGCAGAAAGTTAATGCATTAAGGCATGGATATATGGTGAAGATGATCTGCTGAAGTTCAAACCAAGCATCAGAATTGGGAAGAAAGGTGATATAAGTTTCTTTGAACATGGCATGTTTGTTATTGCCAGACAGGCTGGATCGAGTATTTCAGGAAGTCTATTAGGATTTACCCTTACAACCGTCTATAGGGTTTGTAGAGAGCGGTCAGAAAAAGAGAAAATATCTTGTGAGTAGCAGTTCTCTGGGCAAAAAAGCCTTGTTGATGGCAGAGGTCAGAAGAGAATGGCCAGATTGGTTCAAGCTGATAGAAAGGCAAAAGTAACTCAAAGATCCACTCGTTACACCCAAGATGTCCAGAAGACATTAGACCAAAATCTCTGAAGAATGTTTCCAGCAACTTGTTGAATCTATGCCAGGAAAAATGCAGTTCTGAAGGCAAAAGTGTCCAACCCGGCACTAGCAAGGTGTACCTAATGAAGTGGCTGGTGAATAAGGTGGGAAATATACTAGACAAGGGAACAACGACACCACCTGAACAACGACACCACCTGCTTCATTAAAAATATCCATATTGCAGATTCAGAATGTTGGCAACTGAGATGTTTGAGAATAAAAGAAGTGCTAAATAGCTTTGCTAATACGTATTTGCAGCTCTATACAAAAATTAGACTTCAGAGAATTCAGTGACTGTATACGTTCATTATAATTTCTCCACAATTTCTGTAAAGTATTAGTTACGGCAGAAAATTTTGAATGTGTCATTCTAAAATGATAACTATTATTATTAACTTTCTCTAAAGACTCATTGAGAATGTCCCAGGACTCAACAGTTGTTCCATACTAAAGACTCATTGAGAATGTCCCAGGACTCAACTGTTGAGAAGCTGATAGAAGGAATAGGGTTACATTTCTGACATCATATTCCAGAGCTGACTGAGGGTTACATTTGGATTTGAGATGTGGTCCCTGGTGTTGACCTCAACATTATTGCATCTGCCACAAGTCTACGAAAAACTACCTTATGGTTCCCAGGGTCTGATCCTTGTCACAGTTTCTCTGACTGGGCTCGGAGCTCCAGCACAGGGAGGTGCAATAATGTCCAATGCTGCCTAGGATAAAGGAGTAGATAAGTCGGAATAGCGTAACTTTCCAAATCACTGTCCAGCCACCTCGTGTGCAGATTGGGCACCTGTGAGTTCAATGGCAGAACGTGTAATACTTCAACACACTGACTCAATGCTTCTGTGTAGAATGAGACTTGTGATGAACGTCTGATGGCTTGGCGACATGTTGTTGAAGGAACCTTGTGAGCGTCCTTGACGTCCCACACCTGGTCTGAAGTTGCCAACAGGGCCGGGTCAGGGGGAATGGTACATGGCCGAGTGGAGAGCTGGGTTATAATGAAATCATAATAAAAAATGAAAAGTAAATTGCACATTAATAGAAGTTACTAGGTTGAATTTCCACTGTAATGCCGTGTAACGGTTATAATTGTGCCTGCACAGAGACTACTTGCTATGTAACATTTATTATTGTCACCCTGCAGAGAAAATTGGTGTTCCCAACATCATGTTCCTGTATGCCATCATGAGCTTCGTCTTGCTGGTCTTCGTCATCTTCTTCATCCCAGAGACACGGGGACGCACACTGGAACAAATCTCTAAAGAGCTAGCCAAGAAGTAAACACACACGCGCTTTCTCACACGTGTTTCTAAACACACACATACATACTCATTCTCTCTAATGGACTGCTAATAGACCCACTTGTGTCTAACTGGTTCCGTAGAGAAAGGAAAATAATACAAGGAACATGTGACTACTGACTAGTGAATAACATTCCCCCAATTGAGGGAACAGTCCTGGCCAAAGTGCTCCTGGGGTACCATGTATGATGTACAGATAGGAGGGGTTTAGGTCACTAGGCAACAGGTAGGAGGGGTTTAGGTCACTAGGCAACAGATAGGAGGGGTTTAGGTCAATGCATATGTTAAACTGTAGCAACAGCTTGTGGCAACTGTACCGCTGGCCGTGTGTGTGTGTGACCTAATACTTGTGTGTGTGACACTAGTGTGTGTGAGTGTGTGCGTGTGTGTGAGACACGTGTGTGTGTGTGTGTGTGTGTGTCCCGTGCCTCTCTCTAGGTTCTTCCGAAGTTCCACCTACTAGGGAGTTTTTCCTAGCCACTGTGCATCACTTCTTGCTTGCTCTTGAGGGCTTTAGGCCGGGTATCTGTCAAAGCACTTTGTGACGACTGTTGTTGTAAAAAGTTATTTAAATATTACTGATTGAAACTTGACAAATATCAATTAGACAGGTTCTCTCTGTGAATGTTTGCCTGTTTGAAAGGTTTAGTTACAGGTGAAACAGCAGATGTTTAATGAATGTTTCAGTGATACTTGTCTTTGAAGGAAACAGACAGCAGCATTCATCTCATCTGGTAGACTTTCACACACACTCCCTAATGTTAATTCATTACAGGGGAACTCACAGCCTTTCAGCTACCGAATATATGTAAAATATTTCAAATATTTGTTTATGTTCCAAAACTAGCTTTACGTGAGGTCTTAAAACTAGGTTCTATTTTACTTTGAACTTAATATTATAGTGTTGTTGGCAGAATATCTGATACAGTTTGTGATGTTGGGGACTAATGTATATAATCAGGAATTTGTAAACATTCTATTAAGGTTTGGAACCTTAAAATGACCATATCTATGTGATTGCTTGTTAGAAAATGTTATAAAGTGCATTATGTTATTTCTGGAGGTGTACTTCAACATATTCTGATGCACGTTCATGTTGTTAAAATACCTTCCGTATTATTTATCTGATTCTCTCTCTTCACAGAAAGCAGCTGAAGGTCCGGTTCTGGCATCGAGTTCAACCCAAGGAAACTCTGTTTACCATCCATGGGAACACTGACTTTCACACCGTGACCCCGCGTCCTCTGACCTCTCAACCCTGTTCCTAGCCAGAGCAGCTGTTTGCATTTTGAGTCATGGAGGCGTTAAATTATAGACTTATCAATGGATTCACTCTTCACCTGGTACTTGGTATCATCAGCCTGTATGAAGCCTCTGGTCCAATAGTCTTTTCTCATTCACTATTTAGTGCACTACTTTTAACCAGAACCATTGAGCATTACAGAGGAATAGGGTACCATGTGTTTAAGGCAGTGCACTACACAGACTTTGGGGTGTCAGTGGACTGTAGCTGAGTAGGACACGGGAGGCACCTAAATGTCAAACTATATTGAGAGGAGACATGCATATCTCTAACATGTCATTTCTTAATAAAAAACAATTATAGTGATGAAACCAGAAAGTTATGGTGTCTGTTTGTTTTATTAAAAGTGGACCACCATCCTTTTTTTGGTTGGTGCCAAAAAAATTAGAGAAATGTATTCTCTGTAAGACATGTAAGTGCTTGTGGTACGACAGCTCACGTCACGCTCTACTACGCTCTACCCTTCGTGCTCTGCTACGCTCTACCCTTCGTAATCTGCTACGCTCTACCCTTCGTAATCTGCTACGCTCTATCCTTTGTGCTCTGCTATGCCCTACTCCTCAGCGTCAAGCAGGAACCACTGGGGCAATCCTTTCTGTGAAAGCCTCTGATGGAAATCTACGAACAGGTGTAAACTGTTCTGCAATATTAAACAAAGAGTGTAAACAGGAATTTCCTAATTCAGGCACATGACAGGAACCACAAAAGACAACTGGCTATGTTCTCCCTCCAGTCTTGGTTTGTCCTCTGATTCTGGATTTCCTTAGTCTTGGTTTGGACTCTGCTAGAGTGATTCTCAAATGATAAACCATGTTACAACATTATCACACACACACACACAAGAAGGTTAGGGTATAAGCGGATGGCGTTGCTAATGCTACTGGGCCAGGGAACAGCAGTCAAGGGGGGCGGATGGGTAGCCCGCAGTGCTGAAAACAGGTTGCATTGGTGGAGCACAACTCCGGGACGTCGGCAAAGGTCGTTTCATCTGCCTAGCGTGAGTTAGGTTGAGCTCAATGCTATGTTGTAAACACGATTACATTTGAAAAACATTCACTAGAGTCTGTTTTATTCCAACTGAAGACTAATTTTAGCAAAACATGAACATGGGCACTATCTATGCAATGAAAAAACAATGATTATTGCAATGAACCACAAGCGCTATTATTTTGAAACAAAAATTCCAAGTTTGCGTTGCCAGGCAAACATTCTTGCCTACTGTACAGCTTGGGCCAGCGCTGCAATTACATGTCCTCGAGAATAGGCATGATCTTACATCTTCAATATACTTTGAAATTTGCCGGCAGTCATGAGTAATCTCCCCCTGGCATTCGTCACGGTGCCACTAGTGCAAAAGCGCGTTAAGCCGAGCTTGAATTTCCAGCTATGGAAATTCCAGCTATCCCTCTTTGGCTAATGTATTTTAAAGATGGAGGTGTAACATGGCTGCCACAATTCGAGCGGCACCAATGTACAGTGCCTTGCGAAAGTATTTGGCCCCCTTGAACTAGGGATGCTCATATTGACCGTTTAACCGTTAACCGAAAATAAAACGTTTGACCGATTAATACTATCAGTTAAACGGTTAAGAAGTATTTATTTTTTACGTATATATAGCCTATATTAGTTAAATCACGTGGCGCGTTGACACGCGCAACCAGAGCCTGGCGCTTCGTTTTGAAAGGTGGGGAGATATAGGTAATG
>JACXGM010035740.1:0-11584 GCA_016801145.1 Umbra pygmaea | reverse complement strand
GGTTTGTGATGATGTGAATGTGATGACTGGGTTTGGTGTGTTTGTGATGATGTGAATGTGATGACTGGGTTTGGTGGGTTTGTGATGATGTGAATGTGATGACTGGGTTTGATGGGTTTGTGATGAAGTGAATGTGATAACTGGGTTTGATGGGTTTGTGATGAAGTGAATGTGATAACTGGGTTTGGTAGGTTTGTGATGAAGTGAATGTGATGACTGGGTTTGGTAGATTTGTGATGATGTGAATGTGATGACTGGGTTTGGTGGGTTTGTGATGATGTGAATGTGATGACTGGGTTTGGTGGGTTTGTGATGATGTGAATGTGATGACTGGGTTTGGTGGGTTTGTGATGATGTGAATGTGATGACTGGGTTTGGTAGGTTTGTGATGATGTGAATGTGATGACTAGGTTTGGTAGGTTTGTGATGATGTGAATGTGATGATTGGGTTTGGTGGATTCATCTCTCCATCACTCGACAGGCATTTCTTTAATTCTGTCAGGATGTTAAAATACTATGCAGATCCTTTGAATAGTCATGTCATTTGATTTTCTGATGCAGCACATTGAAAAGCTTGGTCAAATTTTGGCCCAAAGTTAAAGATTTTACTTCTGGTTTAACTGACACCAAGACTGAACATTGGTATTCCCAGACAGGTAGAATTCATTGGCACAAGCCCTTCAAAAAGTCTTAGAAAAATACAATTTCCCCTAACTGTTGATACAGTCAGATATGTGACTCAGAAAAACACAAATTTGCAAAGTTAAGAGAACTTTGCCTTGTCATGAATATTAATTAAAAGCAAAAACCTTTTAAGTGACAAATATGGATTTGTCTTAAGCTAAAAGCAAAGAAAATTCACAGGAGCACCACAATGCCTAATCCACTAATGATTTGCCAACATCTTCCAGTACATACAGCAGCTTTATCCCAGTACAAAGCCGTGTTGTATGTTATCAATGTGTAGGCTGGTTACTTAGGAGCCTGATCACACAGTTATATTCTTATACTTAGGGGAGGTGCTCCAACAATAATACTGTTTACATTTTGTGTATTTTGGTTTTTGAAAGCAAGCATTGTTTCATGATAAACTGAGCATTTGGCCATTTAGAAATGAGGTGTTTGTCTTTACTTAAATTTTAATTTTAGCAACACAGAGCAGGAAGTTTGCATGGTGGATAAGAGCATGGGCATTTAGGACATTCACTTGTGTATGAGCACAGTAGCTTGCCTTTAATCTCAATGGTGCTACAGTAATTAGCTAGGAAGAGGCTGGCAACAGTAGTTTTAATCTCAAAAGTGCAACATTAAAAGTCAAGGAGAGTATATCATTTCATGGTAAAATAATCAAACTTTACAAATTTAACCATAGTACATACTGTATGAGTGTTTCAGAACATATCATGGAATCACTATCAGGTTTCTAATATTTTGGTTACTATAACTAAATAAGTAAAAAACTGAATGGTTTTTCATTTTTGACAAACATAACTTTAAATAAATTTTGTCTGGAACTAGCGAACATGCTTACAGTTGGGTCGATGTAGCAATTACTTGGTGCACTCAGTGCCATTTGATGAATTATGTGTTTTGTATTGAGAGAGTGTCATGGGGATTGTCACTGGTGAGGTTTATATCACATACAAAATGCAAGATAATTGAAGCTGGTTAGATAATTTAGTAGGAAATGAGTGTTGCATTTCTGCTAACATTACTGCAAATAGCTACTTTAGAGCTTGTGTGGCTTCATGGTTTCACTGGTTAAAACACAATGTAATCTTATTCAAAATAAGTTTGCATGACTTTGTAAACACTTTCAGACTGATATCCATTTAGTATTTCAGTGCATGTGGTGTCAGGTGACTTTACAGGGTATTAGTAGATCAGCAGGAATAATGACACATTAGTGTTTCACAACATCTTTTCACCAGAAAAAGTTTTGTGTGCATAGAAAAGTGTTGCCTAAAATGCTGAATTAATCGACAGAAGACATTCTTTTCACCATTTACATTAATAATATTTGTTCAGCTATAAATAACTGTAAACTTCACATCTATGCAGATGATACAGTTGCATATGCTTTTGCCCATATTGCTGACCATGCCCTTTCTGAGCTCCAATCTGCATTTATAGCCATACAGAATTCTTTGGTTGAACTGAAACTGGTACTTAATGCAGGCAAAACCATGTAAATGCATTTTTTTCAAATTTACAACATAAAACGTGATGATATATGTATTTGCACATTAAATGATACCCTCATTGGCTGTGTTCATGTTCATAAATATTTGGGCGTCTGGATTGATAATAGACTTTTCTTAAAAATGCATGTTGTTGAGTTGGTAAAAAAAAACAAGGGTTTTATTTTAACAATCTGAAACGCAACCATCAAACGTGAAGCGCACAAGACTTTGTGCGCTTTTGGGCGCTTTTGCTATTCTTTATATCTTGCGCCCGAAGCAAATATAAAATGGGTAGGTCTGAAGTAGCTACAATAGTCATAGGTGTGGTTTGGACGTAATGTGCAGTCACCCAATCAGAGCGTCATCTCACATTCCCTTTAAGAGCAGGCGTGCTTATTCCATGGTGGATTGCTATCATAACGGCAGATTCCTATAGATTTTTCTTTTTTTTAAATTAAATAAAGAAATGTCACAAAGACATACTTTCCGATATTTTGGGCTCTCTTTTACTGAAGGTTATGAATGCATTGTGATATTTTTGCAGTGTCGTCTAATATTAGACCGAGATTACTTTGCTTATCTCACTATAGACGATGTAGCAACTCTTCTGTCAAATAAGCTCTCCTCTCCCGTTCTGCTGCTGGGGCATTTGGGTTAAGTGGCACACATGTAGTTCAACATCACATCTCCTTAATTCCTCTTTAGCATTGCAAATGACTTGTATGTTGATTGAATGGGTTCCCTTGCAGTTGATTATATCAGTGCGAATAATTCAGCCTGACTAATTTGGGTAAATGTGTACACTAGATTTACACCTATTTGTCACATCTTCATCGATACCACAATGAATTCATTCATGTGGTAATATTTTTCCTTGTAATTATCACAGGTTGGTGTGGTGTAGAGATAGGTAGACCAGAGCAGGCAGTAGATTGTTGTTTCTTGTGTTTAAAAAACAATCCGCAGAACATACATAAATTGAAGTTGTAGGTGAACATTTGTAGCAAGTGCACAATGAGTATATTTATATAGCTTACTACGCTCTCACAGTGGCATAAACACTGACAGCTAACATACAAGTAAAGAGCATATACATAAACTTCCAAACTTCAACAACTCTTTTCACAACTTATTCATAGTTTAGCTCCCGGACAGCTTTTTAACACACACACAAACAAATTATCAATGACCGACACCACCCTCTATAAAATATATAGAGCAAACTAACTGACTAATAGAACACGGCTGAACGTTAACATTAATAATCAGATCTACAAAATACCAGCATAACCTAACCTATACCTATCCTAGAAATGGCCAAACTAGAGAGAGGTGTTCCAAGAACTTAAAATGACAGAACATATTCAAAACAACAATGCATTACATCAGCGTATAGGAAGTGATATTAAACATAAATACAGACAATAAATCATAAATGTATACAAATAAAATTACAGTCCATATCTCAGTTCATGTCACGCCAGCCCACACAGGGCTGAGCGTGACAAGTACCCATTATTGCATTTTTTTTTTAAATGTAACCTTTATTTAACCAGGTAAGTTGACTAAGAACAATTTCTAATTAACAGCAACGACCTGGGGGCAATTAGGGTAAAGTGTCTTGCCCAAGGACACAACGACATTTGGCTCAGTCGGGAATCGAACTGGCAACCTTCTGACTGCAAGTCTGACTCCCTACCCACTGAGCCATCAGCGCCCCCATTCTATACCAGAATAGTCTGTTGTTGCTGTGCAATGAACTGCTAATCCTGGTTTTACATAATTGAAAAAATAGCAAATCATTGATTTTCAAGCAGTAAACATTGGTGGAGGAAAGCAAATATATAATGAATTCAATAAAAATACTTAAAAATTTAGTCAATGCAACATGTTATATTGTACAGTATGGGCAATGCATTCTAGTTTGCATCCTGCATCTAGAAATTGAGCTAGGGTTGTGCAATAAAATATAGAATGACCCTAATACTAAAGACCCTGCCAGAAATCACTGTGTAGGAGTTCTTAGTAACATCTGGATGGATCATGATGTAAATCTAGTAGATTTGTTTTTTTTTGTCCCTACAATAATACACCTAAAGAAAGGCTCTCTCTGTCTCTCTTCTCTCTCTCCTCCTCTCTTTTATCAGCACTTATCATCAAAACCTTTCTTCTATTTGAAGACAGACATGGGATTATGCAAGAAATACAACATTCAAAGGCTGCTTTCCAAAAGCCATGTTATTCCCTGTGTACTGTTCTAACAATCAAACCACTCCTCTCCTTTGTTTTTAAATGTAATAGCTGCTGATTCAAAGAAACTGTTAGTGGATCTGTTTAAGAAAACGCAAAGCTCAAGTCTACAGTCTGAGATGCAGAACAGCACAGCCCAGTCAGCATGTAGAGAACATGATGGGATGTCTTCAAGGTCAAGGGAAGGACAACACGTAACTTTAAGCGTGTATGCTCCTGATAGGACACTGATACAGAACTCAAAACAAAAAGAGAAGAAGCTCAGATTATAAGACGAGAACAGAATCAAACCTATCAATTGAGACCTTTATAAATTAAATCACAAAAAACCCACACCACTCATTGGTCACACAACACGATAAAGAACTTTTTAGACATCGGCTGTTGATAATGCAAATTTGTATGTGAAATAGCAACTAGAAAGTCTTGCATTTTACAAGAAACAACATTGTGGTTGTGCTGCAGAGGTGTGTGATGCAAAGCATCCCAAAAATTAACTATAACCTTATTTTGATTGGTTCACAAACTTTTTTGATTACTTTACCACAAAGTTGCATTCGAAAAGCCACACTTAAAGCAAATGTAAATAATTATTCTATATGGCAACAGTAACTCAAATAAGAACTCATTACAACCAAAATATGCAGAAGAACACGTTGAATCTTGAAGCAGATGTGCTACAGCAGCACAAGAACACACTGAGGGCCACTCCTGTCAGCTAAGAACAAGAAACTAAGGCTACAATTTGCACGGGGCCAACACACCTGCAGCAACTATGGCATGTAAAAATGTGGACCAAAATCTTGAGGGAATGTTTTCAGCACCTTGTTGAATCTATACCATGAAGAACTAAGGCAGTTCTGAAGGCAAAAGTGGGTCTAGTCAGTTATTACTGTAGCAATGTGCACCTAATCAAGTGGCCGGTGATTGTATATTGACAAACCATAAATACTACAACTGGATAATAGATAAGTAGTTAACTGAAAAGTTGTAAATACGTTTTTCACACAAATTTTCGTTATTTCACAAAGTTGTATCAAACGCATTCATCTGCATGGGTCTAAATAACTAAATAACTACTGGCCTTTCGAATCTACCATTTCTCTCAAAAATTAGAAAAAGTGGTCGCCCAGCAACGCAGTGCAATCCTATAGACTAATAATACTAACAAAAAGCTCCGGTCTGGGTTTAGAGTAGTACTCTAATAGTACATAGTACTGAGATGGCACTTGTGAAAGTAATAAATGACCTCCAAGTTTCCAAGCTCTGCTTCTATTCTTGTGCTACTTGACCTTAGTGCTGCTTTCGATACCATTGACCACAACTTTCTTCTAGACATATTGGAAACCTATATCGAGCTACGTGGACATGTTCTGGTCATAGACCATATATATCACTGGACGTAACATGTGATGTAACCCATTGGTTTGTGAAGATCTGATATGGGTGCAGACATCTAGGTTGCGAATGTGACAATCTTAGATGAGAGGGAGGAGTAATCTAGCTAGCTAACTAATATTAATTGGGATGCTAACGAAAAACAGTATTAAAACAAAATGTAAAACAAAATGTAAAGTTACTTACCAGAAAAACTGAACTACCAACTCATTTGAGTGTCTTGTCGTACAACCGAACGCCATAGACTTGCCCTAAACGCCCTTTTTAAAATCAGCGAGACCATAATTAAAAACATGAACATCATTATCTATTGCAGAAGGCTTAAATCTAGCGATTGAGACCAAATACAGTACTCATTATGAAAATGTTTACTGAGGCAATAAATCAAGTGAGAAGTGTCTCAAATTCTATTACTATTACAGACTATTGCAGAAACTGATCTCTTTTGCAACAAGAAATATTGCCCACAGCTGGAATTCAGATAGAATGCAGGTTTAAGGCACTTCCGCATTTCTGTCACTCTGCCAAACTGGAGGCTCACCCTGTGGTTCTGACATGGTTCAGATCCTATCTATCGGAAAGATATCAGTTTGAATCTGTGGATGGTCTGTCCTCCAAATAATCTAAGGTATGCTTTGCTGTTCCTCAAGGTTCTGTTTTGGGACCGTTACTGTTCTCGCTATACAGGTCCTTCTCAAGAAATTAGCATATTGTGATAAAGTTCATTATATTCCATAATGTAATGATAAAAATTAAACTTTCATATATTTTAGATTCTTGCACACCAACTGAAATATTACAGGTCATTTATTGTTTTAATACTGATGATTTTGGCATCTGACCATATGACATTCTCCCAATCCTCTTCTGGATCATCCAAATGCTCTCTAGCAAACCTCAGATGGGCCTGAACATGTACTGGCTTAAACAGGGGGACACATCTGGCACTGCAGGATTTGAGTCCCTGGCAGCGTAGTGTGTTATTGATGGTAGTATAGTTGTATAGTAGATAGTAGATGGTTGTATAGTTATATCAGAAAAAAAACTGTAAAAGACCTTGGTGTTACACTTGACCCAGATCTCTCTTTTGACAAACATGTAAAACATATCTAAAGAGCAGCTTATTTCCATCTCCGGAACATTGCAAAATTTCAAAGCTTTCTGTTAAGGAATGATGCAGGAAAGTTAATCCATGTTTTTGTTACTTCAAGATTGGATTAATGTAATGCTTTTTTTGTGGCTACCCGGACCAAACCCTAGAAAAACTATAGTTGGTGCTTAATACAGCCGCCAGAATTTTGACTGGAACTGCAAAATTTGAACATATTACCCAAATTCTAGTCTCTCTACACTGGCTGCCCATTAAGGCTAGGGCTGATTTCAAAGTTTTACTGTTTACCTACAAATCACTAAATAGAATTTCCCCTACATATCTGTCTGATTTGGTGCTGCCATACATACCTTCATGTATGTTACGTTCACAAGATGCCAGCCTCCTTACTGTTCCTAGAATTTGTAAACAAACAGCTGGAGGAAGGACTTTCTCACATAGAGCTCCAATTTTGTGGAATGATCTGCCAACCCATGTGAGAGATGCAGACTCAGGGCCAGATGTACTAACGCTTTTGCGCCCACTTCAGGCGTATTTGTTTCGCAAGGTGCGCATTAAAGAATTGCGAGGTATGTAAAACAAGCCACACTGAGGTTACAGTTTTTCTCTATCGATTTGGTACATTTCTCCAAGCTCAGGTAACAGCTCTCAAAACAGTTAACACAGCAAACTAAACACACCCTTATCTTGGCGAATCTCATTTTGTCTCTCATAGTTGAAGTGTACCTTTGATGAAAATTACAGGCCTCTCTCATCTTTTTAAGTGGGAGAACTTGCACAATTGGTTGCTGACTAATAATTTTTTTTCCCCACTGTATATGCATAGAAACTGAATTAATCAGGTACGTTAATGAACTACTAGGCTGCTCATGACCTAATCAACAGCTTTTTCAAGAAAGCAGATGGCAAAGTTGTATCACTAACAGGTTAAATATTAGTAGATCAGCAATGATACAGTAGACACACACTAAACACAATAGAGAGCAGAAAAGGAGGTGAATAGTTGGTGCATTGGTACATGTTAGGCAAATACCTACATGGTCTTAATCTACTTACTTTCAACATAGAGGTTAAAGTTTGTGTGTGTGCATGTGTGCATGCATGTAAGCCCAATGCTTTGAGGACAATAACAAAACTAGTTTACTTATCCTAGAATCCTTTATGCTTATGGGTTGGTGACGAGGCTGGGTTAGTAATGAGGCTGGGTTAGTAATGAGGCTGGGTTAGTAATGAGGCTGGGTTAGTAATGAGGCAGGGTTAGAAATTAGGCTGGTTCGGTGATGAGGCTGGGTTAGTAATAAAACTGGATTAGAAATTAGGCTGGGTTACTAATGAGACTTGTTTATTGATGACGCTGGGTTAGTAATAAGGCTGGTTTAGTAATGAGGCTGGGTTAGTAATAAGGATGCTGGTTTAGAAATTAGGCTGGGTTAATAAAGAGACTGGGTTAGTAATGAGGCTGGATTAGTAATGAGGCTGGATTAGTAATGAGGCTCTGTTAGAAATAAGCCTATGTTAGTAATGAGGCTGGGTTGGTGATGAAGCTGGGTTTGTAATGAGGATGGATTAGTAATAAGGCTGGGTTAGTAATGAGGCTGGATTAGTAATGAGGCTGGGTTAAAAATTAGGCTGATTTAGGAATGAGGTTGTGAGAGTCAGAATGGTGCAGATCCAAAGCAGCCAAAGGAAGAACAAGCCCTGAGATGCTGTGGGAGGGACAGGAAGACTTGTATGAACATAATGGAGGCTTTTGGTGGATGTACACATTATTGTCCTGGCGGCACAATCTTATTCACTCTTGGACATCAGTAATGGAGGCAGTTTACCTCCTAAATGTTACCCCATCTCCTATGTAGTGCACTACTCTTCCCTATTCCCTGTGTATTGTGCTATGTATAAATGGAATAGTGTGCATTTGAGACTCAACCAAAGATACCAGGTGCAGCTCCAGCTCAGCTCTCAAGTCAGGCGGGCAGGTCTCAGTGCCAAACTGAATTGGATGGACCTTTTTTACTTGGCCTACTCACTGCGCTTGGCTGTGGGAAGTCTACACTATTGTTACAAGCCTGCGGACAAAGCAGTGGGAGAAAGAAATTGAGAAATGGGAGTGAGTGATAGGAAGATATAAGGGATGAAGAAAACAGAGAGAGATATTGAGACAGGCAGGAGAAATGTGAGAAATTTGGAGAGAGGAAGTGAGACAACGTAAGAGAGGGACAGTGAGAGACAGATACTGTCCCCACATAGATATAATAACCTGAGATGTAGACTGATCCCCATGAGGGAATATGTGATTTCCAGCTCAAGTGTTCGATTTAGGGAGAAATGTACAACTTTGACATGTGTTACTTTTAAGTGTAGACATGGAGTTTCATGTACACTAGTGTATATAACCAAACGGTTGTGGACACCCCACTAATGGTGGATGGATAATGGTCTGGGGCTGTATTAAGGGTTTGGTGAAGACATGGTTGGATGAATTTGGTGTGGAGGAACTTGAGTGGCATGTACAGAGCCCTGTCCTCTACCCCATTGTACACCTTTGGGATAAAATGCAATGGTGACTGCGAGCCAGGCCTTCTTGTAAAAAAACAGTGCCTGACCTCACAAATGCTATTTTGGCTGAATGGGAACAAATTTCCATGGACACACTTTCATTTGGAAAGCCCTCCCAGAAGTGTGGCGATTGTTATAGATGCAAAACTCCATATTATTGCCCATGGTTTTGGAATGTGATGTCCAAAAATGTTGGGGTTTAGGGTTAGGGAACAAGGAACATGGATTTAGGGGTCTGGGTTTGTCCTCAGGTCCCGACAAGAAAAGAAAGAAAAATGTAGTCCTGTATTTTTTCGTGTCTGTGTGTTTCGTTACATTTGTGTTTTTAAGTTTGTCTCCCAACCTAATTTGAAAATATTGTCTTCCGAGTCCAGGAATGAAGGATTATCAAACTAAAGAAACCACTCTCTTTTAACAGAGTATAATTGTTTATTTTTCTTTTTTCTGGTGAGAGAAAAGACAGCAGTTATAGTTCTTCTCTAGAGATGATAATTGTTCATTTGTTTAGGGCACCGTGGTGTGGCAAAACAGGATTATAACTGTTTCATAGGTATTGAAATGGGAATTTTCGGAACCCTCTGAAATGGCTGAAGTAAAGCTTTGTCTTCACGATACCCAGCCAGAACAGGAAGCTACGTATGTGAAATTTTTGTTGCTAGCAATGTGAGACCATAACAAATGTCCATAAGAAAAATTGAATCTAGAGATTTAAGACTTTAGGCAACTATACACTTTTTATTATTTCCTAAATGTTTCTGCACAAAATTGGGTCGGCCACTTATGAGCCCTCTTCTCTTCTCTCTAAACACAATTGGTTCTGTCATATCCTGCCATTGCTATGTGGACGATAAATAACAATATTTGTACCTTCTCCTTTCTGACAGCCAGGTAGCAACACATTTGTATTCCTGGCTCTGCTTGGATCTTGGCCCTCCAGCTCAAACTAAACTTCCAAGAGAAAATCTGCTTGAAGACCTCTCCATCACAGTGGACAACTCAATCCTTGGTCAATCCTTGGAGCCTTGGTGTGACCCTGGACAATTAATTCATTCTCCACGAAGTCAGTGACTCAATCCTGCAGGGTAATGCTCTATATCAATTGTATAATATAATCTTACCTGACAACTCACCTTTGGAACTTGTTCCATTAAACCCCAACAATTCATCCAGAACAGAGGAGCCTGGTGTTTAACCTTCCCAGGTTCTCCCATGACACCCCACTCCTCTGCACACTTAACTGACTCTTCAGTTGTACATCCACTACACGAATATTGTGCTTTGCTATGAAACTGCAGTGGATCTGCACCACCCTATCTTTAAGAAATGCTCAAATCCTGAATTTGTACACAAGGTCTTCATTCTACTATCTCTGGACACTTGGCCATACTCGCTCAGCATACTTTTGGGTAGCACTGAACACACTAAACAGATAATACAGGGTACCATTGCAAAAGGATTTGCCAGTTTGATGACTTTAAAACAACCTACATGCAACAAGTCCTGACATTGTCTTATAATTTTTAGACAACTTTAAGAAAACAGTCAGTTTGTCACATCACAAAAGGGTAGTGTTAATAGGTGAGTTTGTAAACTACGAAATATAATCCAAGTGATGCCATTCAGAGGTTTATTCTGTTTTGTGTACTTTAAGTTTTTAGTGGACCTTTGCCAGCTCAAAATTAATTGTTAAACTACAATTAGATAAATTTTTCATTTGATAATTTGGCCTGCAGACAGTAATTGTACCAGCTTTTTAAGATTTTTATTGGCCAGGGGGCCGTGTGGCATATGGCCCTTTTCGACCGAATTACCCGGAACATTTTGTCCCTGGAACTTTCTTTAAGGGGGTCATTTTTGTCCCTCTAGACCGTAGCAGTCTGAGTTCCGACCGGGGGTCTAAAGTACCGGGAAGATTAGGCAAATTAGTCCGGTGACGTATGCTCACTGAGCGTGACGGCTCCTCCCAGGCCCCAGAAAGGGGCGGAAATGTAGAGCAACGAAAACGTCATTACAAAGTGCCGGGCAAGAATAATTGTTTGTGCGACACTGCAAACAGGAGTATGGAGGATATACAAGCGATGCTGCT
>JACXGM010035739.1:0-11723 GCA_016801145.1 Umbra pygmaea | reverse complement strand
TCAAGAAATTAGCATATTGTGATAAAGTTCATTATTTTCCATAATGTAATGATAAAAATTAAACTTTCATATATTTTAGATTCATTGCACACCAACTGAAATATTTCAGGTCATTTATTGTTTTAATACTGATAATTTTGGCATACAGCTCATGAAAACCCAAAATTCCTATCTCAAAGAATTAGCATATCATGAAAAGTGTCACTAAACGAGCTATTAACCTAATCATCTGAATCAACTAATTAACTCTAAACCCCTGCAAAAGATTCCTGAGGCTTTTAAAAACTCCCAGCCTGTTTCATTACTCAAAACCGCAATCAAGGGTAAGACTGCCGACCTGACTGCTGTCCAGAAGGCCATCATTGACACCCTCAAGCAAGAGGGTAAGACACAGAAAGAAATTTCTGAACAAATAGGCTTTTCCCAGAGTGCTCTATCAAGGCACCTCAGTGGGAAGTCTGTGGGGAGGAAAAAGTGTGGCAAAAAACGCTGCACAACAACAAGAGGTGACCGGACCCTGAGGAAGATTGGAGTACAAACTGGAGTACAAACATCCAGAGCCACCGTGCACAGGCGTGTGCAGGAAATGGGCTACAGGTGCCGTATTCCCCAGGTCAAGCCACTTTTGAACCAGAAACAGCGGCAAAAGCGCCTGACCTGGGCTACAGAGAAGCAGAACAACAAAACAACAACAAATTTTGCATGTCATTCGGAAATCAAGGTGCCAGAGTCTGGAGGAAGACTGGGGAGAAGGAAATGCCAAAATGCCTGAAGTCCAGTGTCAAGTACCCACAGTCAGTGATGGTCTGGGGTGCCATGTCAGCTGCTGTGTTTTATCAAGGGCAGGGGCAATGCAGATAGCTATTAGGAGATTTTGGAGCATTTCATGCTTCCATCTGCTGAAAAGCTTCATGGAGATGAAGATTTCATTTTTCAGTATGACCTGGCACCTGCTCACAGTGCCAAAACCACTGGTAAATGGTTTACTAACCATGGTATTACTGTGCTCAATTGGCCTGCCAACTCTCCTGACCTGAACCCCATAGAGAATCTGTGGGATATTGTGAAGAGGAAGTTGAGAGACGCAAAACATTCTGGATGAGCTTAAGGCCGCTATCAAAACTTTTTCTTCTTTTTTTTTGTATTACAAACACTTATTTTATTGGTCAGATGAAATATGCTATTTCTTTGAGAAATAGGAATTTTGGGTTTTCATGAGCTGTATGGCAAAATCATCAGTATTAAAACAATAAATGACCTGAAATATTTCAGTTGGTGTGCAATGAATCTAAAATATATGAAAGTTTAATTTTTATCATTACATTATGGAAAATAATGAACTTTATCACAATATGCTAATTTCTTGAGAAGGACCTGTATTTATTATATTACTATGCATGCTATATAATAGGATAGTCAAAATCCAGGTAAATAACATTCAAAAAACCTGTGATCCTGCAAAATAATTTCCTGCTGGGGCTCCACCTGTCGACTTCTCCAACAATTTAATAAATGTGTAATCCTCCCACTCGTGTACTGAGTAAAGGCTTTCGAGTTGAAAGAAATGTGCAATAAGAATTGGACGGCTCTGCAACATGTGGTTGAAGGAAGCATGTGAGCGCACTTTTAACCATTTCGCACCCATGGAGGAGTTGCCGACAAGGCAGGGTCACTCATAAAAGTTTTAGATACATAAAAGTGTTCTCCAGGCAGATCTGCCTTGGAGGCAGAAATCATTTGATTGGTTGATTCAAAACTGAAGGCGGACCTCACATGATATCGGAAATGTGCACAAGCATACGTTTCTCAGTTTTTAATCATATCTAACCATACACCTAACCTTAACCCTAACCTTAACCACACTGGAATGTTAAAATGTAATCCTGTGCTATATATAAAAAAATCATAAATATCAATCAAACGTAAACTTAATGTGAGGTCCGCCCTCTGTTTTGAATCAACCAATCAAATAATTTCTGCCTCCAAGGCAGATCTGCCTGGAGAACACTTTTCAATAACTAAAACTACTATGAGCGCAGGGCTCAGGGGGAATTGGACATGATCTTCACACCATCCTCCTTCACTTTTTCTCCAGATTATATGGACCTTGAGTCAGAGAGGAAGGAGCAGAGGACCCAGAGCAGACTCAAGCCACGTTCCACGAAGGCTTCCATCACTGGGCTACTCGCTCTGATCGGGAGGCTGCTGTTCTACCGACCAGTGTGGACCAAGGAGAACCAGCACCGACAGAATGTCCGGTTCATCTATGTCCGGTTCTCCGCATGGCACTTCACAGGGAGTGATCTTCTTTGGGCGGGGCTGGTGATGAGGCTCTGTCTGGCGTTGCAGGAGAGATTCGGAAAGCTTCAGGTAGGCATGCCTGCCCTCTTCAGAAAAAGTTTCCAAATCAGTTCTTGAGCTGGCCCCATAGGAGAAGACAGCAATAACTGTGTCATTCAACAACTTTGAGAACTTTGACCCTGAAATTTCTTTCAATTTGAAACCTATGGAAACAGTTAGTTTGTCTATAAACAATATCTAATAATGGCTAAACTTGTACCATTAAGGAATATTTATTTGTATTGTTTCAGCGATGGCCACATTTAATTTCCATCACATCATTAAACATCCATATGAAATTCCATACAGTTTATTTTACACTTCCTTTTCATTTGTCAATTCAATATTGAATATTCGTACAAATCTTTTGAGAAGTTTTCCTAATATTATAAAATGCAACATTTGATGTTAGTGTCCAAACTTACCTTGGTGACAGCAAAATACATATTTTTTGACTATATGGAATAAATTATTTCCACTCAAAGGTTTTGTGAGATTATATGAACAACCATATAATTTTCCCATTTAAAGCAAATTAATCAATATAAACTATACATAATATACAGACTTACCTAAAAAATGTGGTTGTGATTGAAATGATGTGGGGGAAACACATTAAAACAATATTTTATTTCAAACATTTTAAACATCAACCACTGTTAAACATTTGATTAGTTGTAGGGCTTTCCATGTGATCAGGAAAGGGTTGTGTAAATTTGTCCAGCGCTGCCTGGGGTCGATGGATAAGTAGTCTGAGACAATCAATAGGACACATCTCTCTCCAGTGACTTATTTTGCGATGGTCAGGTGCCTGTAAATTTAATTTGGGTTGTATAGGTGGTGTATGTGTAAACCTCCCATACTGCGTATACCGACTTGTTAATCAGACATGGTGACAATTTTCTCATCCTCACTAGTACACTTTTGGATCTCACGTGCCCATTGTAGTCTCATCTTCCTGTTCAGCTAACAGCAGTGGAACCAAACATAGTCTCCTGCTGCTGTAGCCCATCTGTCCATCCATAGCTTTGTGCATTCAGAGATGCCACTCTGTCACTGCTGTTGTCAAGTGTGTTTACTGGATTTTTTGTTTTTTCTGTCAGGTGTGAAGGCTTAAAATTATTTGTTTGTCTTATAAGTTCTCAAAAAATTAAAAAATATAAGAAAGTGGGTTTTTGTCATTTCCACCACATTCTTGTCATTTCCACCACAGTTCCATTTGTGATGGAATTTATGTTTCCACAGTATTTGAGCAATGGCTAATATTAAAACTAGCATAGTTTACAGATATTACATAAAATACACAATTTTTTTCCAAGTGTGACCATAACTTATAGAATTTACAGTCTGTTTGGAAATAATTAAAAAATTATTCTCTACCAAAGTTATGTTAAACTTAATGTTTCTTTAATTTCTGGAGTCACTGTCCACAGCAACCATGTGCCTCAATGTACCAATACATTTCCATGGTATCTAACTAGGTAAATATGTTTTAAAAAACATAATTAGGAATTTTTTCCTTTGACATTACACCACACCACATGGAAGGGTATATTTTGTGTAAAGAATGGTATAAAGGTCATACTCACAATAAATATTGAAATAAATTTAAATATTTTAACAGTTTCTGTTATAGAAAACATAAAAGTAATGCTTTTCCTTAACTAAATAAATAGTAGAAGTTCAAAAGTGTGGGTCAGGTACAAGGTGTAATGGTATGGGTAGGCAGGAGAGGCAGGTGAAACAAAACAGGATCAAACAAAACAGCTGCATAAAACTGAAAGTAAAGGCGCACAAACTAGGCACGGTCTTTGGAGTACTGGCAAATAACTATACGTAAAAACTGCCAAATGGCCATGCCTGAGCCATGTAGTGAAGGGCCACGTAGTGAAAACAAGGTATAAAATGCATCTGAAATGTGACAAAAAAAACAATAGAGTTGTTAGAAATAGTCTAGGATGATTTTAATAGCCAAAGAACAAAAATAAAGAAAATGTTTTTTCCTAAAAATTGACTCTGAGGACATAGAAGTTCCTGAAGGGATTTTCAAGTAAAACCATTTGAGGTTTAATGTAGAATCTGCTATGGAGAGGGTTCTACATGTAACCAAAACATGTTGTAACTTAAAGAAAAAATAATTTTACAACTGATTATGTGGGAGCAGATGAAGGACACTTCAGCCCCATTTTTAACGAGGTGAAACCTAAGGGAAGGTTCAAATCCCAACTCAGACAGATGTATTCCTTCGTCTGCAAGATAATGCACAACAATGTAAATTTGCACCTCTTCTTTTTCACTGTCATCTCCAGCTGGGTCTGTTCCGCGAGGCACAGCACGATGAGCATCAGGAGGTCATGAAGAAAGTGATTCATGACACGCACTCAGACTGGAGGTCTAAGAAGTTCTGCTGTTTTCCTCTCTGGTGTCTGGTCCTGTCCCTGTTCATTGCCGCCATCACCTCTGTCGTGTTCCTGGTCAGTGTAGCATGATGTACTACAGTGCCCATAATGCCCTACATCATTTAAGATCTCTGTTACCCAACCATCACCATCACGTTTGTCTTCCTGGTTAGTGTGTAAGGTTGTTATAGGCAAAAATACAGATGCAATCATATGAAACAAGGTGGTAACAACATAAATTCATGACAATTCTAACAGACCAGTAAGTGGGGTGAATCTTCGGCAGGATTAAATGTTCTTATCAACGCCAAAATGAAAATAATGTATCTTTGTTAACAGCTACAGATAGCAAACCTTAATAGAGTGTTTTCCTTATATACCTGAACCTAGATAAAGTTTGGCTTCCCAGAGTTTCCAGCAGTACACGCCATGAACAAATCAGGATCAGGAAATGAAACGAGAGAGGGAGGAGGTGAAATTGTGGCCCAGGAAGTTGCTGGGGTGTTGGAGGGCCTGGCAATCACTGTTTTGGGGGTGCCTGTGGTTGCCTCTGCACGGTTTCTATTCCAGATGTCCAAGAACCTGATCTTTAACCAGGACCTGAACATCCGTACGTGGCTGGACAACAAGAAGGTCAGCGAACAGCTGGGGTTTATGAATGAGGTAAGGATGGAGAGAGTCCTGAAAATGACCACGGTCTGGAAGGAGAGAATCACTACACAATGCATGGACATTTCACATGAATGTAATTTAGTGTCTTATCCACAGCCTCCTACATTCACATTATTTGTCAGATTTTACCCTGTTCCATGTGGGATTCAAACCCACAAGCACAGAGTTTAAAAACCTGTACAAGTGAGTTGCACAGGAGCACCAATGTTTATTTTCCACAACTACCTGTCTCTGTCTTTCTCTTACCTCTCCTTCCTCCTAGGTGAGGAAGGAGATGAGTCTTCTCTCCAGGTTCATCCAGTTCATGGAGGTGTTTGAGAGGAGGAAGATCCGCGTGGTTCTGGAGATCACCAACCTGGAACGATGTGCACCCAGGAAGATTATTGGGGTCCTAGAGGCTATCAACATACTTCTCTCAGATGAGGAGTCCCCCTTCATATCCCTGCTGGCAGTCAACCCTGAAGTCTTGGTCCAGCAGGTTGTTATTTTATTAAAAGCACTTGCGCTTTTATAGTATAGAATTTATCTACAGTTGATGGATGTCACGGCTTAGGCCGTGGCAGAATGTCCTGTTGGCACCCCTGTGTGTCTGATGTGTGTACTGCTTCACTCTGACATTTCATTGATTGCCTTCCATCAGCCAATAGATCGTGTGATTGTCTATCTAATTGTCTGCACCTGTTAACAATTTATCCAGTCTATCCAGTGTTTAAACCCATGTGTTTGTCCTGTTAGCTGTCGGTAATTGTTTCCCTGTATGTTTCTGCGCTGCATGTTTGTTCCTGTCATTTGTTACTCTATGTGAGTTTATAGCAGTTAGCAGTATTGAAATCTTAAGTATCTCCTTTGCCCCAAGGGTACACGCCTATTTTGCGCACTTTTTCTGTTTTTCTGTTTGATCAAAGTCTTTTGGTTTGCTGCTGTTCATTTTTATGCTGCCCAATTGCTTTCATTACACCATTACGCCATGGATTACCGTTTCTGCCTCCTACCAAACCCAGATCCTTACAATGGATGGCTTTGTGATAAATGCTGTCAGTTGCCCATGCATCATTATTTCATGTGCTGTATATATATTATTACAACAATAAAACATCAAGTTTTATTGATTCACACCTGTTTATCCAGGGTTGCTTTGGCTCTCATGCTGTTTGAACTCTTCTGACCCAAACAGGTGGACAATGCAGATGGCTGCTTTAGTAAGGAGGACAGAGCGTACGCATTCCTGAACCGCATTGTGACTCTGTCTTTCACCATACCGCCACTCTGTCCAGCCTCCAAGCGCAAGGTGTTACCTTTGACCATGAAATTGTTCAATTTTATCAAAAAATTCAGCATTGACATTGACAAGGTGTTACCCCATGAAATTGTTCAATTTTATCAAAAGATTCAGCATTGACATTGACATTCTGTAAGTAGGGGGTGTAGCCAGGATTTCTGGGCCCCATGAAAGATTTAAAAGAAAGAAAAATAATTTATTATTTAAAATCCAGGGCCTTCTCCCTCTCTGAGGCCCCTGCCTGTAATGCTTCCATATTGTTTATAAACTCTATACTCTCCCCCCACTTTCTCTCTGTCTGTCTTTCACTCACTGTCTCAAGGTGTTTGAAAGCATCGTCAAAACACAGTCCGGATGCACTGAAAATGTCCAGGATCAGGGGCCAAAGGGCATAGAATTGAAAAACATGGACCTGAGCCACCCAAATACATCACTCTCCACCATCGAGTGCAGAGTCCCATTGATAAAAAAGAATCACATCAAAGAAGCGTGTGATGATTTTGCGGAGGGTGAGCAGGAAGTGGAATGTGCAGTCGAGTCAGCCTTGGAGAGCGTCAGAGGGAAGCTCCGTCACTACATCTCTGACGATACCATCTCAATGAGACGCGTCATCAACTCCATCCGTGTGACTGTGGTGCTCATGAAGGCCCAGAAGAAAGAGCTCCTCCCACCAGAGAGCTGTGCTGCATGGGTACTGTAGTCATTCATTACTTCAGAACCACATTCCCTGTTTATGTAGTGCACTGCTTTTGAACAAAGCCCTTTTGGGAATAGGATGCGATTTAGAATTAACACATGATCAAAAGGATGGAGGTCAGTTTGGCTGGGGTGAGTTTTACCGAAAGCATTGGAAGATCATTTTTTATTCCAACTAATGCAAGTGATTAAAACATGGACAGGACAGCTGAGTCTGAATGTATCGTTAAACAGTGTGATGAAAACATGGACTGGACTCAGTATGGTTCACTACGTTCTAGGTAGTTCTGGCTAACCACTGGCCCTGTAGGCTCAGTTGGATCTTACAGTGCCTGGAGGATGAGCAGCAGAGAGCAGACATTAAGAATGGAGTCGGAACGCCAACAGTCATCGACGAGTCCAAAACGCTGTGGAAGGTATCCGAAATGGCATATATTATGATTATATTATTCAATGTTGTTATATATTGTAAAATCAGAAACCAGTTGGTTTTGATCCTAAATGCTGATTGTCTGAAAGCCTTGCTATACAGGATGATTTACCACAGGTATGACATCACTTTTTACTTCTCTAATTCCATTGGTAACTCGTTTATAACAGCGATTTTGCATCTCTGGGATTTGTGGTGTATTGACAATTGAACTTATTGTCTAGCCAACTTATTATATAGTATGTAATATTCACCATACCTTTTAATGTTTACAACCAGTCACAAAATCGTCCGGGACTTATATGACCTATCTATCTTCAGTAGGTACAGATTGAACAATAATCTGTCACCGAAAGATTTGGAATTGACGTCAAAATTATCACATAATATGCATGAACACAAGATATTTGCTAGTGAGCCAGCTAGCTAGTTAGCACTCCATCAATCATCTGTAACAAATACATCCAGAAGTCTGTGGCTTAGTTAGCTATTCACCGTAGTAACATTTACAATCGGTCATGAAATCGTCCAGGAGCTATGTGACCGATCTTGCTTCAGTAGGTCAAGATTGAACAATAATAATTTTAAATTTTACATTGCTTTCATCCAAGTATATACACAAACAATTCAGGCTAGATCATGCTAAACGGCTCCTTACCTCTGCTAATAATGTTACACCCAGGTCAAGTGATCGCTTTGCCCAAGACAACGCCTTGATCTAAGTAAGCCTTTCACTATGTCCTTTAATGATACAATGTCATTAAATCTCCAGAATTCCATTGAAAGTTATACCACTTAGCTAGCTTTAATTGGTACAGATTGAGTAATATTCTGTCACAGGTAAATAAAATTTTTATGTCGAATTCATCCAAGTAGATACACAAACAATACATGCTAGATCATGCTAACCGGCTCCTTACCTCTGCCAGGGCTACACCATCTGGGCCTGGCTGATTTTTCCATTAAATTTTCAGGATACTGAAGAACATATCCATACTCTTCGGTCTAATGTGAGCATCGAAACTCAGATGATCTAACAAATTTAATCATCTGCTTGGCTGGCGATGAATTGAAAGCAAAGATTATGCCCTGTCTGTCCTACTCTTTACAACAAACAAACACACAAACACCACCAGTGTGTTTTAACCCTGGGCTCAATGGCTTCACTGGTGGCCTTTCAAGAACACTTAATAAAATTTTAATTGTCCAGCTCTTCTGGTATTATTATTAAATTTTAATTGTCCAGCTCTTTTGGTATTATTATTAAATTTTAATTGTCCAGCTCTTCTGGTATTATTATTAAATTTTAATTGTCCAGCTCTTCTGGTATTATTTCATCACTTACATTAGCCATTGTAGAAAACAAAATCCCTTGCTAACTCATGTTATTTACATATTTAATGAAAGAATGCAAAAAGACACAGCTTAGTTTGTGTGGGTGCCTCTCTGGAAACATGGGCCATTATCACATTGAAAGTCATGTGCAACGAACATGTGATACATTTAAACGTATATGACACTGTGTACTCGTATCTTGCCATTATTTATGACAATATATTTCATAGCATGCATGAAGTTTTTATTAGTTATAGATCCAATTAAATATGATTTCCGATTAAACTACAATATATTTCAACGGTTATTTTTTAGATATCTTTGTTTGTTGGATCTTTATCCAAAATAATGTTTTTGTAAAGCTTTCAAAGCTTTTCTTGAGTTTCATCCTTCTGTCAACCGAGTTGCATTTTCTAATTTCTCCCGTTTTTGTGCATATGCATGGGTCAAAGAGTGCGTGGAGCATCGCACGTTCTCACATCAAGTTTGTTTCTTTTATATCCCGAATTTTCTTTATAAACTAGCATATGCATTATTTTGTGCGTATGCAACGTTTATAAATGAGGCCACAGATATGTCACTGGTGCAAAATTTGGATACTTGCAGTGGCCGTCTTTGGAAATACACAATGCAGTGAAAAGTTTCAGAGTCTGACATGTGGGAAACATGACTAACACAATGATTTGGGGGTGTTTAGGAGTCTTGAGTGAAGTATTAACTTAATAGTTACATAATAATTCATAATAATTTAGTCATACATTTCTTTCTACTCGTACACCTCAATATTATATTTGAATTTCCCTACTATCAGATGCGAGCTCCTCCTATGTGGCACAGTGCTCTAAGTTGCTGCCTCAGTGACAACTGCTTCATGGTGGCCAGGGTTCAAAGCCTGGTGGTGGCATTTCCGAACTCTTTCTGAGTTTTTCGCCCCTTTCAATTGTTCATGTCCATTTCCCTCTGGCCCTGCCTTGTCAGCAACTCCTCCAATGGTTCCTTCAACCACATGACGCCAAGCCATCCGATACTTATCACACTTACTCGTTCAAGACGGAAGCCTTTAGTCAGTACTTACGCATCCACCAACTATACTTACGCAATATGTGATGAGAACGCACCCCTGCCTGCTACATGATCGTCGCACCAACACCCCCAAGGAAAAAGGCTGGCATGTTCTAGAAGCTTCCGGGGCAAGCCAGCAGGTTCAGCACAGGTTCAGCACACCTGCCTCCCATCTAAGCCTTATCAGTGGAGACATGAAGAGGCTCCAGTAGATCAGGCAGGGCCAGAGAGGAAAAAGCTGAAGAGGAAGGAAATGCACTGGGAAAAGGACCAGAAGGTTCCAGAAGGGAGAAGTAGGGCAGCTCCAAGCCCTGCTAACCTCAACAAGGATTGGCCCAGGCAACACAGGAGCAGAGGGCGGGGTTACAATCACATGGGGAAAAAGGGAGGAGTGGACGCCAAGACCCTGATCGCCGGTGTCAATACCCCCCAAATCGCCAACCAGAGTTTGCTCTACGGATTATGCCTCCTCCACCCCACTGTGGTTTGTGTTCTGTTGATTTCTCACTCACTTCCACCCCTCACAGTACTGGTTTTGATAATAAAATATGTAAAGTTGGTGAATCCTTGCGTACACACTCACCTGCCACTTCATGTAGGTAAACCTGTTCAACTGTTTATTGACACAAATATCTGATCAGCCAATCAAGGTAGATAATCCATTCATTTAGGCATGTAGACATGGTCAAGACTTTGAACGTGGCATGGTTGTTGTTGTCAGATGGGCTGGTTAGAGTTTCACAGAAAGCGCTGATCTACTGGGATTTTCCTGCACAATCATGTCTAGTGTTTATAGAGAATAGTCAAAAGATTAAATATCCAATGAGCAGCTCTCTGGGCAAAAATGTCTTGTTGATGGAAGAGGTCAGAGGAGAATGGTCAGACTGGTTCAAGCTGATAGAAAGGCAACAGTAACACAAATAACCCCTCATTACAACCACAGGTGATATTTTCTTCCTTTATGACCACAGTGTTCTTCTAATGGTCACTTCCAGCAGGATAACGTGCCATGTCACAAAGCTCATATCATATCAAACCTATTTCTTGAGAATGACAATGAGTTCACTGTACTCAAATGACCTCCACAGTCACCAGACCAGAATCCAATTGTGCCCTTTGGGATGTGGTGGAACGGGAGATTCACATCATGGATGTGCAACTGACAAATCTACAGCAACTATGTGATGTAATAATATGAATATGGACCAAAATCAATGAGGAATGTTTCCAGCACCCTGTTGAATTTATGCCACAAAGAATTCAGGCATTTCTGAAGGCAAAAGGGGGTCCAACCCGGTACTAGCAAGATGTACCTACACTGTAAAAAAAATATGTATTTTTACAGTAAGTTTCTGTAAAATTTTACATGCTTTTTTCTGTATTTCAGAATAAAGGTCAAATGTAGATAAAATTACAGAAATAACCCATAATTTTACAGTTGTCTTGTAAATAAACAGTAAAAATCTATAATGACAAAATACGTAAATAATCTGTTTTATTACAGAGTTTA
>JACXGM010035738.1:0-11584 GCA_016801145.1 Umbra pygmaea | reverse complement strand
CTAAAGAAGCTAGCTTCACATCGGAGCGAATTATTGTGTGTAATGTGTTGGGCATTGGTCCCATACGGCTGTATTGTATTGGATAATGAAAGCTTTGAATCATATGTTCTTATCAGTTTACTATCTAATACGTTCCCCACCGGGGAACTATATATATTAAGTTGATTTTTCGAACAGGGATTCGGAAACGGGGCTTGCTACGTCTGCTCCACGCATCAACTCGGTATTGCAGTACCTCCGGGAACGGTGCACCTACAAGTGTAAAAATGAGAAAAGTATATTATCCTCCGCCGAACGAAGCAGACTACCTAGCTAGCAACTGGAGGCGAAGCCCTTTTCATTAGCTTTTGATTTTTCCTGCTGTTTTCAGTTCTCCTCCCCTGACAAAGCTAGCTAGCTACAGTATTGCCAACACTGGCATCGTTGCTATCGGAGTATCGGTGCCAACGCTACTTCAAAAAAATGGGCATCGTCTGTGTTTTGTCATTTTAGAACCGGAAGGTTTCGGTAGTATCGGTTCTCGTGACATCCCTAGTATCGGCCGATGCCAATACACTTAAAAATGCTAATATGGCCAGAAATATCGGCCGGCCGATAAAATCGGTCGATCCCGAGTTAGTAGGTGGAATGATCTCTTCTGCTGTGATTGAAATTTGTGCAAATCATCCTCCGATCGGTTGTTGAAACATTAATCGCAGCACCTGCATACATGAAAGTCTGCCCGTGTATTCATCATGTTTTGTTCCCAGACAAGATTGCACATTGTGGCTTTGATGGATGTATTTAAATGTCCCAAGAAAAACTATTTTTGAAATGCATTTGCAATGCAAAACAGATGTTTGCTTGACTGCGTTAACCATACTGTCGTTAGTACAGTACGGCTAGTAGGCTGATTGGTTGATAGACTCCACTGTCAATATCAAACATTTGAATTGCATAAACAAATGCATCACTAAAGCAGACTGGAAAATGACTGCCATTTTAAATTAAGTGATAGCTACTGTACATAAGTGTTCAGATCTTGTTATAAACGATCTAAATGATCCTTTAATAGGAACTTCTTGATTTCTGTGGCGTACTAACAGGGCAACAGTAAAAGGAGTGGTGGAGGATATGTTAATGTTAGACGACAACGGCACGCCTCCCAATCATTTCCGTTAGCTAAAAATTCTAATTAAAATATTCATTTTTTACAAATAAATAGTTGGCAACCGTTTTATAAGCGCATTAACACACTCCAGACTGCGTTTCCAGGGAATAACTGCAAACCTCGGCCTCGTGGCTTTTCGCATTGCTGAGGTGTGTGTTTATTTCCTGGCAATGCACAGTCTGCCGTGTGTTAATGCTTACTTATTTTATAGCTTTGTTAAGTATAATTTACAACAACCTAGGAGCCATTTATAGGGTTAACTGTCTTGCTCAGGGACAGAAAGACAGTTTTTATCTTTCAGTTTAGGGATTGGAACCAGCTAAATTGTGTAAATTGGCCTTATGCCTGCAGGATACTTAACGTTCCAGGGGATGTAGAGCGTGCGAGCCAAGGGCGCGCACCACACTTTTTTTCAGTGGCGCACGATAAAATGGAAACAGGAAGCATGGACAAGTTCGAGGGCACAGTAAACGATTCATAATAACACAGTTAATGGTTCATAGTAAAACTGTAAATGGTTCATAACAACACAGTTAAGATAATCTTAGCCACTGTTGACATTAACGTCAAGGCTGCTGCCAGTTCTGCCATCGTTTACCTTTTTCTACTTCTACGTCCGTGAAAATATCAAATTCGGTAGCCTCTCCTCAGCTGCGACAACTCTGTTTAGGAGAAGACTGCAACTAGTGTTGCGAGCACCACGCACGAGTATAGATAGTTAAGGTGCTACCATGACGTCACTTAGGCACGCGCCAGGTCGGGAATCTGTAGTATACTGTGCGCTTTACCCTCTACTCCATTGGGCTGTACATTTTTTTTGCCTTCTGATTCAGTCTGTATGTCGCAAATGTTTGGGCAGAACATGCAATATAACCCCAAAGTCTCCTGGATGAGCTTTTATTTTTGTGTGATTTTGATTGTTTTAAACAATTTCAATATAAACAGAAGTATTTTTCATTATCTATTTCCTTGTTTCCGCTTCTCATTCTCGCAGCGTTTGGTTTGGCTGTCATCACCTTTCCATCACCTTCATTCTCTCCTCTCCTGTTAAGACAGGTTCAGTCTCTCTTTGTCTCTTTATCTGTCTCTCACTCTCTGGTCCTCTGGTTGTTCTCCTTCTCCACATCTCAGTGCCCTTTATTCTCCTTTCTATGTCATTCTTCTTCACAGAGACATTACCTTATTCCTTATCTCCAGTGAGTGTCTTTTTATCCGGCGTTCCAAGAAGTGACGTTGAATCGTCTCGGTTCGTAGCAGCACTTAAGAACTCTGATTGGAATGAAGAGTAATTTGAAGAGTATGTAATTTCTGTGTCAATCAAATTTGATTTGGGGCTGTGTCCCGATAAGACTGAATAGCATCATTCCATTGCCACCTCTTCTAAAAATACACTGCCCTGTGTACACTGCCCAACATAGCTTTTTATGTTGTTAGTCAGACACTATAGTAGACTTCCTTCACTAGTTGGAAAGATACGCTGTCACTAAATCAAACCAGAGTGGCTGGGATTAAGGATGTTCTCTTTCACTAGGTCTCTCTGTCTTTCTATTAGCTGTATATACTGGAATATTTGGCATACGTATTGGCATTTTGGTATGTGCGTGCGTTTGTGCACGTTCGTGAGTGTGCCGGAAAATGTGTGTGCAGCTACACTGGTGACAGTGCAGACAGAAACCAATTCTCAGCTCCGATGACATTTGCAATCTCAAGACAGATGCCAAATGCACACAATGGAATTGGAGACGGGTTCAGCTGCGCTTGTGAAGTGTGCATTGTGTGTGTAACTCAGCTGGTCGGTAACTCTGCTCTAAATTGCTCTCAAGTTTTGAACAGACCAATAGATTGATCCATGATAGAGAACTCGAACACACGCTCTGTCATACATGACATGCTGCGAGTTAAAGTAAAATAAAGGTGTGTGTGTGTGTGCGCGCGCACGCGGACGTGTGTGTAATGGAGGTGATTGATTGGGCTTAATCGTCCTGAGCTATGATGCGCTCTTAATTCCTACGGTAATTGATTTCTCATTCGTGCATTACACTTGCAGTGGGAGATTCCAGGAAGTGAATTATTCTGAGTGACTGCTCCAATATACTATATTTCCCATCAGGCCGAGCTGACACCAAACGATTGTCCTCCAATTCCGAAACGCAAACACTTTGAAATCCAAATATAATGAGAAACACACCATGCAAAAAGTAATAGTGCTTGGTGCGCACCAAGGGTATTGCTTTAGATATGGAATTGTGGTCGTATGTCTCGATATGACCAGACAGTTCATTTCGTTATACGACCCAAAGTGGAATACATGACAAGTGAGTTCCTTTTAAAAAGGATATTAAATATTCACTGCCTGACTGCAAGGAACATTTTAGAATATATTCTGTAGGTTTCGAGCTAGTGCTCCTCTTTTCAAATCACAGAACGCACAATTCAGGGAGAAAAGCAATTGGGGATAAATCATAGCTTCTTGTGCAAAATGCTTTATATCTGATTGATGTAGCAGCAAATAGCTTGTCTCTAAAGAAACATATTAGAAAATCCTCCAAACGTCTCTAATAGTCCATTGAAAGTGTTGTTGCACCCTTTTTCTGATGGGGTATTACATGAGAGATGGATGCTTGTTGACACTCAGGAAGCGGAGGCAGGAGAAATAAGACACCATATAAAATGCACTTGAAAATCATCTGAGTTGACTGACTTCAAGACAGAGATGCAAAAATGAGTGGGAGAGAGTGAAAACAGGTGGTACAGTAGGAAGGACAAAAACACTCATCTTTGCTCTGTCTCGTAACATCTTCCCCTCTTTTTAAAATCTGTTTCCCCTCTGTAGGCTTCTCTTTCATGCCTTACTATTTCTCTCTCGCTCCTCACTCTCCATACCACTTAATTTTATTAAATTCAAAGCAGCGTTATTGACATGGGAACATTTTGTTTACATGCCAAAGCAAGTGGAAAGTAAATCTGAACTGTTAAGTAAACATTTCACACAAAAGTTGCGAAAGCGCACAGACATGCCCTCTCTGGGTTCTTTCTGTGTCTGGGAGACATAAAGGTAACCTGCATGCTGAAATTCTATTGTAGCGTAGCTGGAAGTGTCGCCGTCTGTCAGGAGGACGTCTGCCTGTTCCATCAGCCGTCATCTTCCTTGTCTGGTATTTCTGTCTGTCGACAAAGTATTCTCCCCTTTGTATATGTAAGGTGTTCTAGGACTTGTGGTAGAACGAGTGCTTTTCTCCAGTTGAGAGAAAGAGGGTGAGTGAGAGGGAGAGATGGGGAACAAGGAGAGGAAGGCCAGGGTGGAGGGGGGTGGGGGGAAAACCAATTATGAGCCTGATAACAGGGAGTGGATGGATTTTCTACTCTGGGCCCCAGGCCAGACTATTCCTCCCTCCCTCCGTGTTCTCTACCACTTCCCTCTCCTCTCCTTTTCCTCTGTACCTTTTTGTTTCTGTTCTCTCTCTTCATCATGCTTTGATCTGTATTTCCATCCCCAACATTTAAAATTCAATCTAGCTTTTTTGATTGTTGCAGTACGCGCCCTGTCCTCTGTAATTCCTGTACCATTTTATATCAATTCTTTGGTGCTGCTACGATATTAGAAATCTCATGACACACAATTTCATGCGTACACCAGTGGAAAATATATTTTGAAAACTATGCAATATATCTTAATAATGACAAGATACTCTTTTGGTATTTTTCCTTCTCTGTGTCTGTCTGTCTTTAGTAGTCTTTTCTTTTTAATTTTCCTTGTTTTTTCCAGGCAAGTTGACTAAGAACATTCTACTTTACAGCAACAGCCTGGGTAGAAGGAATGGGGAGGAGGGACTGAATGAGCCAATTGAAAGCTAAGAATGATTAGGTTACCATGATGGTGTGATGGCCAGATTGGAAATGTGTCCAGGACACCGGGGTTAACACCCCTACTCTTACGAATAGTGCCATCAGAACTTTAGTGACCACAAAGATTCAGGACACCCATTTAACGTCCCATCCAAAAGACTGCACCCTACAAAGGGCAGATGTCTCCATCACTGCCCTGGGGCTTTGGGAACGATCTTTAGACCAGAGGGAAGAGTGCCCCCTACTGGACCTCCAACACCACTTCCAGCAGCACTGGTCTCCCATCCAGGGACTAGCAGGCCTGACCCTGCTTAGCTTTAGAAGGAAACCAGCATTGGAATACAGGGCGCTATGCTGCACTCGCATTCACCATGCCAGTCTCAATCTCCACCCCTTTTGTAGCAGGATACATACTATGTCTCCAAGCCAAACCTGAGTGGTTGTAATACAGGATGTTCCCTCTCTTCTCTTTCCATTTACCACTCCTTGTCACCCTGTCTATCACTATAAGTGAGATTACTTGCAGAAGGTGAGATATTGAAATGTGTCAGCATCCCATTGTGTGGGAACAGAGTGGGTCTGTTTCGTCAATACCTGCTCAAACACTGGGTGTGAGAAATAAGGTTTTGGCAGATTGCACAGTAAGTAATGATAACACTAATTGTTATTTTGGAAGAGATTTTCATACGTTGTGGAATCACGAAGTCACAATGGGAGTAGGGCTGGGCAATATATCGATATTATATCGATATTGTGATATTAGACTGATTTATTGTCTTAGATTTTGGATATCGTAATATCGTAATATGACAAGTGTAATCTTTTCCTGGTTTTAAAGGCCGGATTACAGTAAAGTGATGTAATTTTCTGAATTTACCAGACTGTTCAGCTTTTCCATTATTTGCCTTTACCCCACTTAGTTATTATATACACATCAATGACGGTTATTTATCAAAAATGTAATTGTGTAAGTATTTCTTTGTAAGCACCAATTGTCAACCCTACAATATCGCCGCAATATCAATATTGAGGTATTTGGTCAACAATATCGTGATATTAGATTTTTTCCATATTGCCCAGCTCTATTTGTCATACTCACCACATCTAATATGATTGAGCATTATTCTTTTACTATAATATATTTGAATATTAAACTGACAGAGATTGGTAAATGTTCCAAAACAATATCTGTCTTGCACACCTCTTTGACAAAGAAAGTGCAATTCTTCACTTGTTAATTTTATTGAAGAAAATTCCCTTTTTTCTTTACATATGTGTACACATTTTCCAAATATCGAGATATCTTTAGTCGTTACAGCTACAAAATATATTGAGATATTCATTTCGGCCATATCGCCCAGCCCTAAATGGGAGGCAAACTAACATTTACTATATCATGAAGTATGTCGCCATCAAACGGATCTGCTAGTTATATTGTGTGTGCGCGACCCTGGAATGAGACCAGAGAATGCAGTTAATGACATGGGATCGAGATTCACTCTGTCAGACTCAGTGACCCATATTAGATCTCAAAGCGAGGCTCACTTTCTGATTATACATACAACACATACTGTAACACAATACACACACACACTGACACAGTGACACTGTAACCCCACCAGCAACAAATTATCTATTGCCATGCAAAACATTCCTTACAAATGAAAAGTTAAATAGAATTTCTTTACTATTTTGCAATTTGTATACAGTGCATCCGGAAAGTATTCAGTGGTTAATTTTTCCACATTTTATGTCAAATCCTAATTCCGACATTATTAAATTCTTGATTTCCCTCAAATTCTACAATCAATACCCCATAATGACAATGTGAAAGAAGTGTGTTTGAAATCTTAGCAAATTTATTAAAACTGGCACATGTACATTCACAGCCTCTGCTCAATACTTTGTTGAAGGACCTTTGGCAGCAATTACAGCCTCAAGTCTTTTGAGTATGATGTGACAAGTTTGGCACACTTATATTTGGGCAGACTCTACTGTTCTTCTTTGCGAGAACTCTGGTTGGATGGGGCGCGTCTATGCACAGCCATTTTCAGATCTCTCCAGGGATGTTCAATCGGGTTAAGTCTGGGCTCTGGCTGGCCACTCAAGGACAATCACAGAGTTGTCCTGTAGCCACTCCTTTGTTTCCTTTTCTGTGTGCTTAGAGTCATTATCCTGTTGGACCTTTGAACCTTCATACCTTCATCAAGGATGTCTCTGTACATTGCTGCATTCATCTTTCCCTCAATCCTGACTAGTTTCCCAGTTCCTGCTGCTAAAAAACATGCCCACTGCATGATGCTGCAACCACTATGCTTTACTGTAGGGATAGTATTGGCCAGGTGATGAGCAGTGCCTGGTTTCCTTCAGAATTGACGCCTGCCATTCAGGTCATAGAGTTCAATCTTTGTTTCATCAGACCAGAGAATTTTGTTTCAAATTCAAAAACAGTTTCATACAATGAAATGCATAACCACTAAGTTAGGGCCCTATGGTTTCCGCATTGCGGAAAACACGGATGGAATTGCGGAATCTATCAATAAAAACGGAATTTACTTATAACACGGAATCTCGCGGAATTTGCATATTTTCGAGCAATCTATATATATTTTTTCTATAATCCAAATATATTCCAGTAAAATTAACAACTGTCATTGAGTTTGTCCTAATACAAAATGCAGCAAACATGGAATAATTTGCGCTCTATATATATAGGCTATATGCAGTGTGTTTCTCTACCGAATTTGGCCAGCATGCGCTCCGTCATGTAGTTCAAATGTTGTAATACGCTTGATAATTGACAGCTATTAACAATGGTATTCACTCCATTCTAAATTTTCCAATGAAACAACGCTTGTTTTTCTCTCTCTTTTTCGCACTCAGGGAGAGCAAGGTCGAAATAGCGGGACTGCTGCTAATTGTTATGGCTTTGTCCACACGTTTGCGCCTAATACAACTTCTTAAAATAACGTTTATAAATATTTTACTTTGTCGTTGTTCCACTTTTCTTCCATATCTTAGGAAATCTTTGTGTACTCTTATTTTTTATTGTGGGTAGATTCATTTGTAAGAAGAAATAATGTGTTATTAACATGACTAATATTTTGTGAAATAGCCTTCTGCCTGTTTAGACTACTTTAAGTACTTTGATCATATGGAAAGTAAATTTAGCCTACCTGGCAATAATTGAGCAAATTGTACAGCAAAATTCTCTATATTTAGGTTCAGTTGCGGGCATCTGAATGCAACTTTTGTCCAAATCACGGAAATTGGAAAAAATATTGGAAAAAATAAAGGAAATCACGGAATTTGGAAAAAAATAAAATGGAATTGGCCAAGAAAAAAACACTGATTTCATAGGGCCCTACTAAGTTGTCAAATGCTTGTTTCCTCAGTTCTTGTTTCATTGTGTCCTCTTCTCTCAAACCCATTTGATAACATGGTGAAAGAGGGACTTCTGACCTTCTCTTCCAGTGGGTTTTTGGACAACCAGCAAGGTTGAATACAAAGCAAATACAATGAAGCTTCAGAGGGAGTTGCCATTTGTCAGCCGTTATAATGTCATCCAGTGTGTGAATGAGTGGCAGATTTATCAAACTACCAAAATAGCCTGTCCAGAAACAACCGCTAGTCTTAAATTCCAGAGCCTAAAGTGTATTGGTGAGAGCTCCAACTTAAACTTTGACAGGCATGGTGGATTCTTTCTTTACCATGCTTAGTGTGCTGCAGATGTTAGTCTGTAGCAGCTTCGGAATCTTTCTAGCCTGAAGCACAAAACCCTTAAATTTCTTGTGAATCCACAGCTTTCGACATTAGTTTGGGTGTAATTTATTTTGCTGGACACAGACCTGCCTACATGGAAGGTTGAATTAACACTCTTCAAATTCTTTCAATTTTAACATTGTTACAGTGTATATTTCCTAAAACCAATTGTGTAGACCAGGGAGACTCTAACACTATTTTAAAATCACACACATTTGCCAGGCGGCAATGAACAGGATGGAGCCCCCAGTTTACACCTCATTAATCAAACAAACATGTCGCTCTTAGGAAACCGAATGACCTTTATTCATTAGTACACTTACACAAACCCATACCTTTACTTGGTGTAGAAGGTATTGCAGTTACGGTAGTCACATCCATAATCCAATGATCTGGGAAACGATTAATGGGTCCTGATCAAAACCTTTGTTATATTTATTGATAGTTCAGGCTTAGTGAGCACTGCCTTGTATTGAGAAGGGTACCAAAAACACCTGGTGACCTCGAAAGAAAATGTGTTACATTCCCTGACCACAGCAGAACCTGACACAGAGTTGCATCCCCTAACAATGTCATCTACATTGCAAATTTGACAACCTCGTTGAAGTTCTCACGGCTATTGCATGCATTCCCTTACCGAGCGTCATTTAGGGAATCCACAACAAATGTGACGTATAGTTTGCTAAAGTGGAGGAAGTACTGTTAACAGAGCTGTCAATCAAACCAGAGCTAAACGGTGACATCTAATGAGTTTGCAGGATGGGCCAAACCTCTAGACTCAGTAGAACAAGAGAAAATACGAACCTAGAAACTTAAGAGAACTAAACTAAGTCCCGAGCTGGGACCTGACAATGCCTATATTCACATTGTGTTGAACCCAGAGGTCTAAATTAGCATAAATATTGCCTAATATTGTGGAAGGCATCTCTAAGATGAACAAACGACACAGACCAAAGCAACTTTCACAGCTCTTATGATTTGTACCACTTCAAAGTATGGTACATTAAGATGTTCAAACAATGTATTCCTCAGGCTTTTTCCTAGGACTCATAGTATAGTGATTAAAGCACCTGCCTTTCAGGCAGAGGTTATGAGTCTGAAACGCGCATTTTATTATTATATTTTTTTGTGGAGATAAAACAAAATAAACTAATTTCAAGTTGTCATTTTTCAGAAGTTTATATTTTTTTACAGCTTACACTAAAATCATTGAGTTCACTTTGGCTTGGCAAGTAATTCCAATTAATTATTTCTCTTCTGCCTTCTCATGGTATAATCCCCAACAGACGAGTCCTCCATCTCCATTGACGTAACATGCAGTAGGTTAATGTTTATTTATAAGAGAACCTGAAACTCCGCACACTGAAGATCATTGCAAAACAATTTTAATAACAAGGTTTTGGTCAGCCGACTGAAAGCTGATTATTATATATATTTCCGTTCAGCGGACTGAACGCTTATTAAAACAATCCTTAAATCCAACATGGCGAAACAGGCTAACGATTCTCCTACTATGCAAGAGGGCGCGAGTTTGAATCTGTTCTCTACCTGTGGAAATATTTATTTTTGGATGGTGACTTTCTTTCTATATGAAAACATGGGTGCAGGCAAATTCTCTTAACATACTGTATATGCCAAACAGTTTGTGCTACAGAATTTGTAGTTTCACTATCCGTTTGGTAATCCTGAGTGGACAAAGTGGTTAACAGGCATCAATGAAAATCCTCACTGATGATATAACATGTTTTATTTGGACAATTCATACAATGAGAAAGGTTATCCAAATTTCGGTGGGGGGAGGTGGATGGTATTGTAATGCAAACAAGCCCTTGTGAAAATTGCCTTCCTCCAAATACTTGACTGGTGATTTTGTCTACAGAACTGCTTCATTCTCTCTTCTCATGAAATTGGTTATATACCACAGTGCCATCCGTTTTGTTACCCCATATGACACCCACCACTGCAACCTCGACTCACTAGTTGGATGGCCCTCGTTATACACTCGGCGCCTAATTCAATGGTACCACCTCATCTACAAGTACTTACTAGGAAAGACACCACCTTACCTAAGCTCATTAATCTCCAGAACTTCACCCACTCTCAACCTGTGCTCGAGCAGGTATATCTCCCTTGTCGCTACAAAAGCCTGCACCTCATTTGGCCGCCTCTCCTTCCAATTATCCGGTGCTAATGATTGGAACAATTTACAAAAATCCCTAAAACTCGAGTCCACCGTCCCCATCACTACTTTTAAGGCAATACTTTCAAATCTTTTGACTGACCACTGCACATGCTGACTCTACCCCTTCTTTTTGCCCGTTTATGCCATTGCACAGTCAACAAAGCATTAATGCATCTTGCACATATTCAACCGCACAGCTGTCTTTGTATAATTTGCACATTACCATTTTTCAGCCATGTTCATCACGTTACATGCTGTATCCTAGTGTTCTCTTGTACTGCCACTTTACAATACAAATAATCTACCTCTCTAATTTAGACCATATTAGCACAGAATGTACAGTATTGTTTTTTTAAATGAACCGAATACCCTTTATATGTTTAACTATATACTTAAATGTTTGTAATTTGTGTGAAACTTTATGTCGCCTTATGCTTTATCTTGGCTAGGGCTGGGCACCGAACATCGATACTTTTATGGCACCGACCGAAATACGTCGATACTATCGAGTATCGAAAAAGTATTTATTTTTCGGTGCCAATTTTCGGTTCCAAAGTGTCTGTGAGCCAATAATCATTTAGCATACTTGCGTAAAATGACAAAGTCACCGGCGATTGGCTGTCTAACGCAACTTAAAACACGTC
>JACXGM010035737.1:0-11584 GCA_016801145.1 Umbra pygmaea | reverse complement strand
GCAATTGTTTTGAGCACCTGGTCATGCCTCCAGCGATATCGGCCCTCCCCCAAAGCTCTTGAGCAACAGCTCAAGATGTGCTCAAGGGTTCCCTTTCTCTGGCACAGGGCACATCCTGGTGTATCGACCAGACCCCAGGTGTGCAGGTTGGATGGGCTGGGCAGGACGTCATAGACTGCCTGAACCAGGAACTTGATGCAGTGTGGCTCTGCCCGCCAGAGGTCAGCCCACGTGATCTTCCTCTCCACAGCTTGTTCCCATCTAGTCCAGGAACCCTGTTGTGCCATTCCCACTGCTTTGCTAGACCTCTCCTCCTCCACCGCCGCCCTCACCTCACCTTGAATTAGCCGTCTCCGCTCCTTCCCCCGAGCATTGTTGAACCAGGGCCTTTGAGAGGTTCCTAGCCCAGAGGTAACTTACCTCTGTCACTAATAGGAAAGATTGATGCTGTAAAATTCAATAGTTTGCCTAAATGCATGTATCTTTTTCACTCTATCCCTTTGTTTTTACTTGTGTCTTTCTTTAAAGCAATCAATCAGGCTGATACTTCCTTCATCTGGGGAGGAAATGTACCCAGGATCAGTAGGTCTTTACTTCAGAGATACAAATTTAGTGGAGGCTTTCACTTCCCAATTTTCTGTATTAATATTGAGCGGCCAACCTTCAGAAACGCCCTGGTTAAACTCTGGTTGCACTCTCAAGATACACCTTGGTGCCATTTAGAAGGTCTGTCCTGCACATCTACATCCCTCCCTGCTTTACGGTTCCTTCTTGCTATACTGACAATCCAGTAGTACTATCCAGACTTCATAATTTAAACCTGTTCTTTACATCCATTATGGACCCTATTGGTAATAACCACATATTCACTCCATCTGTTGTTGACAATGCCTTCTCAATGGCAAAGGAAAGGTATTCAAAAAAAATCCATGATCTTCATGAACATTATGTATTTTTTAGTTTCCCCAACTTGGCCGCTAAACATACTTTGCCTCCGTCTCACTTTTTTGTTACCTACAGATGAGACTTTTTGTTTCCTCTGAATTTGCTGGTTGTCCTGGCATCCCCCCCCCCACTCAGCCCTGGGATTCGTTACTGACTCTCTTACAGAAATCATTGATTTCTCAGGGTTATTCATGGATCATGTCATAAACGTATTAACACTTCACTAACATAACAAAATCTGCATGGGAGCAGGAAATTAGTTTTGAATTCACTAAGGTGTTGGGATAGAGCGATTGATAAAGTAAGCTCCACTTCATCTTGTGCTTGTCTTGGACTTATACAGTTCAAGGTGATTTAGAGTTCACTACTCCAAGTCCTAACTATCTAGAATTTACCATACAGTGATGGATGATTGTGACAGATGTCATTTCTCCCCATGTGACCTCTGTCCTATGTTTTTATCTCTAGTTCTCTAAATTTAAAAATTACTGGAACTGTATATTCCATAGCCTATCTTAAGCACTTGCCTCCATGCCCCCTGATAGTGTCAGGGTTGCGAAGGGCACCCAGCGCTCTGCCTCACCGGAGTATTGAGAGTGTTGAATGGTTATGTTATTAAGGGGGTTGTTCTAGCCTATATTTTGTGTTAGCAGGGTTCAGTTTTTTTTTTGTGTTAGTATACTGGGAGCAAGGAAACCGTATATCTTAGGAAGCTTTATCACTCAGCTTTAGAGGGGAACTCTAGCCTGTGTTCGGATTATATTTAACTACTCTTATACTCCGCATCTGCCTCCTTGACGTGTTTGTGACAGAGGATCAGAAAAGCTTTGTTTGGGACCCCAGAGGACTCTCTCGTTAGACCCAAAAAAAATGCAGACATTATAGCATTTATATCTTTATTAGCCCATAATAGGATCATGTTGCAGTGGAAGTCTTGCCAGCCCCCCTTAGCTTCTCAGCGGCTAAGTAATGTCATCCCTGCAAGTGGATAAAATTATATATTCTCATAGGGGATCATACTGTAATTTGTTGACAAATGGCTGGTAGATATACATATTTCACCTTGGTAGTAGAGCATATTGCCATTAAGCTGAAAAAGCTATGCCTTTTTAGACCCAGTTCTTTCCAATTAGTGACTCAAACATTCTAACACTAAGCTATTTTGAACTCTCCCATCCGCAGATTTCGTGACTACATAACTATTTTTTAGTCTGGATGTGTAGTATTTGGTATATATCATCTGTACAATCTAATTATAATCATTATATTAGCGCAGCTAGCTTGAAACCCAACGGCATTAGACCTGTTTGAGTCATGACTCACTTGGATCTTTCACCCGAGTTTTTAAAATAACTCATGAGTCGCGACTCTCTTTTATCATTTACTTGGATCAGTTGAGTCCTAATACAATTTGATCTAAAATGATACAAACTCTTGCAACATTAGCTACTACTAGTCCTAGCCATCTTAGCTGCCAAAAGCTTTATAACTTATAATTTCGTAGGCAAACACAAGTCAACATAAGCGACTGATTGAGCAGAGCGACAGTCCGAGACAGAATATAGGAACTTCCTGATCCGCAGCCTCAGAGTCGGAAACATTGCAGACTCTCAGACCATGGGACTCACTCGAGAACAGATGAGTCATGAGGACTCATGAGTCTTCGATAACTCATGTGTCTGAGTTGTCGATCCCTCATGAGTTCTTCCGTGAGTCAGTCAATCATGCGAATCAGCCGACTATGTTGTCTGAAATAACATAAAATGTTCTTCTCGTAGCTTAGCTAGGCGTACTGTAGGTTTGGTGTATAAATGTATTATATTAAAATGCAATTAGGTCGAGCAGACAGTCCGAAACATTGCAAGCTCGGCCTGCCATTAGTTGTCGAGGACTCACCAGTTGTCGAGGACTCACCAGTTGTCGAGGACTCACGAGTTATTGCGTGAGTAAGTTGGAATCAGTCGGCTACGTTGTCATGAGTGGATCTGTATTAGACAGAGGGCAAATCCACAAGAAAATAACTACTATAATGTAAGTAGTTATTTAGTTTTTTCTTAGCATTAATTATTTGCACATTTTGCATGTCTGTTCCATTTGATTTTTGTTTTTGTATTTAATATATTTATTGTTATTTTTTTTGTTGTTCTATTATTGTTCTAGTAATTTGCACATTGTCCATTTTTGTTGCTTTTTTGTATTTGTGATTTTTTATGCTTGGTCAATTTAATTGATTTGCACATTCAGCATTTTTTTGTATTCTTGGTCACTTTCTAATTTATTAGCACATTTGGCTTTTTTTCATCTATTATTATGACATTGCCTATGTGTGGCTAAATGTTGTGTTTCTTTTTTCACGTGTGCCTTTTTAAAATAAATGCTTGTTACTACACTCTGAAATAGTGAGTCTGCACCGTGTGAAGCCACAAAACCTACTACTACGTTAGTGGTTATAGAGAATGGGCTAGGACTGAGTTTGCTTGGAGATGTAGCAACTGACTCAAGTGACTCAAGTGACTCGGATCAGTTTAGTAATTGACTAAGAATAACCCGAATCCTTAAAATGAATCGAGTTTGCCAGGCCTAAATGGTTTATCTCACTGCTATGGCAACCATTTCCTAGCCATATTCTTATGTAGCATTAGGCATGGAATCTCCACCAAAGTGTGTTACATATGGATCAATAAAGTGGAGGAAGTAATGTTGGCACAACTGTCAATTTAATGTTGGCAGTAATGTTGAGGAAGTAATGTTGGCACAACTGTAAGCGAGATGACAGCAAATCGTTTTGCTGAAGCATGTGCGTTTAGCCCAGATTCCTCTATCATTGAGGCCTCTGGGCTCTGCTCAGATATGGAAGAGTTGAGTTAATTGATACTTTCAATTCTGTATGCTCAAGCTTTATGAACGATATTGCTCCACTCAGGCTTAAAAAAACAAAACCTTGGACCCAGCCTTGGGTTAATAATGAAACACGTGCTCTTAGAAAGGCCTGCAGGAAAGTTGAACGCAGGTAGTAGAGAGACAAGCTGCAGGTTTCCTATGAAATACTAAGAAACACACTTAACAGTTACCAGCATGAAGTAAAAGCAGCTAGAACAAAACATTTTTGTGCAGAAGAGCACATTGCCCAAGAGTTCTGTTTGGCACAATAAATACTGTGCTAAACGCGACTATTGTGCCTTCATCAAACTCTACATCATATACTTGTGGGATTTCTTGAACTTTTTTATAAGAAAGATTGAACTAGACAATTTTCAATCTGGATTCAGTGCTGGGCACAGTACAGAGACAGCTCTGGTGAAAGTGTTAAATGACAACTGATTCTGCGCTGGAGGCTGTTTTAATTACATTGGATCTCATTGCCGCATTTGACACTGTTGATTATTTGATTCTTTTAGACTGGCTGGAGTGTGAGGCTGGCATTTGTGGATGAGTGTTAACTACTTAAGGATCACTATCCCGCCGGCGGCAGATGTTGCCCCCCACCACCCCCAAAACTGGAGTAGAATCACAGATCACAAGTCCAATTTGTAGGTTATATATACATGTCTTATGTGTACAGAAAGCTTGAAATCTCAGCAATCTAGTCTATGTCACCATTTTACAATAGCTATAAAAACAAGATAATTATGAGCAGGGTTCAAAATAGCACCATTCACCAGCCAAATGCTGGTAAAATATGCAGGTGGCTGGTACATTTACATCCCTCACCAGCCAAAAAACAATAGTAATCTATTGAGTGGATGAAAATGTTACTTTCAAACCCTGATTATGACTTCTAATCTGACGTGCATGCCAACTAAACACAGCTATTAGCTTGCTAGCAGCTTCAAAATATAGCAGAACACAGTGGGAAAATAGCATATTGTAATACAAAATATAGTACTTACAGTCAAAAATCTTTCTTTTCATCATCAAATAGTCCCAGTAATGACATAGAGCATAGTTTTCCAGGTAAAATACATATTTTTATGTGGAAATTACTATTTTATTACCATCCATGTATGAGCATTTAGCCACAGCCTGTGGCACAGGTGCGTTGTTCATGAATAATTGGACATGCTTCCAAAACAATGACCATTTGAACTGTACTGCTAACCTCTCAGATTTCATATTTTTCAAAATCCTTATGAATCAGAGATGTCAAAAATGACCAGGATCATCCATATTAACCAAAATTTGCACAATGCATTTTTTGTAAACATATAGATATACAAATAACCCTATAGCTGATTGGCGGTTAACTCTATCATTCAAAAAATCTTGACCAATGTTGTCAGCCCCTGTGAGACATGATTATACATGTTTCCAGGACCCTATCTCAATATATTACTTTGTAGTTTTCTTTCAAGGAGGGTGTAGAAAAAAAAACAGAAAAATATAATTAATTTTCTTTATTTCATCGTGTGCCATATTCACTGTGTATATTTAATCAAAATAAATTGTATATATCAAAAAATTCAAAGTCTTTCCTTTTAGAAAATATCAACCAAATGACTATACTGGCTTCTGTACAGTATATGTTTTCTCTGTACATGTGTCCTCTGGGATCTACTTGTCATCCCTATGACATTTCCTATCATATGTATGCAGACGACACACAGATTAATCTACCTCTCAAAATCGGAAACGAACACCCCCTCAAGTCCTTGTTGGACTGCTTGAATGAGCTTAAAGTTTGGTTGTCTAAAAGCCATCACTTTTGCCCCACTGGAAATGACGGTGAAGGATAGTGTGAGAAATCTTGGTGTACTAATTGACTCTTCCATTAGCTTTGACAAACAGATACATTCTGTTGTAAAGAATAGCTTTTTTCAGCTCAGATTGATCTCAAAGATAAAACCTTTCTCAGTTTTAAAGATTTGGAGGTCATTATCCACAATTCTTTTTACATCAAGACTGGACTTCTGCAACTCTCTTTATACAGGGACCACATCACTCCAATATTATGCTCCCTTCATTGGATACCGGTTCAGTACAGGATTGAGTATAAGATTTTATCAATGGTTTTTAAAGCATTGCAAAACCATGTCCCCAAACTACATTTTCAACATTTTAGATTCTTATACACCAGACAGGACTTTAAGATCAACAAAACAATCCATGCTGGTGGTCCTCTATTCTAAACAGAAGTCAAAAGGTGACCAAGCTTTTTCTGTTGTGGCTCCTAAGTTGTCTTTCCCTTCATATCTGACTCTATCAAACTATAGACATTTTTTAATCTCAATTTAAAACATACCTTTTTTACTTAGCTTTTAGTAAATGACAGTGTACAATGTGGTGATGTCTTATTGTTAGTTAGTTATATTTGTCTTTACACTGATCTTTTCATATTGTTTAATGAGGGGGGATGCCCAGGAGTATGTAGCCATGTCTACATCTGCTAGGCCTGAAATATTTCTATAGATGTATGTTTTTACGGTAAACCTTGAAGCACTTTAGGCCACAGCGTTGCTATTAAATGTGTTATATAAATAAATAAAAGTTGAAGTTTAAGTCAATGAAACCCGAGTTGTACAGTGACATCCAATGAGGCTGAAGGTTGGGCCCAACATCTAGACACAGCAGAACAAGTGATAAAGAATGAACCAATCACCTCAGAGAAAGAAATAGAGTATCAAACGATATTTGACAAAGTGAGGAATCAAACCACCAACCTTCCGATTAAGTCTGACTCCCTAACAACTGAGCCATTTGTGTTCTTTTAGGGGGGTGGCTGATTGTGTTTCAACTAGGGGGATTTCAACAGGATGTGCACTTGGATTTCTTTCTAGGATTACTTCTTCGTTTTGCTTGAAAGATTGGGTGTTGGAAGCCTCAGACCTCATTGGGTGCAGAAACCGTCACAAGAGCAATCATCCCTATTGTTTTGGTATGCATCCCCTGCCACCCCCATCTTTGTCTTTTGTATTTGTTTGGAAAGATTGTGTCACGGTAGCCCTCTCAGGGGAGCTTGGATTGAGCTGGTGATTTCTACCCTGTGTGTGTTTTGTGTCAGCTGATCAGTTTCCCACTAATTTGATTCACATGACCCTGTCCCAACCAATAGATCCCTATCAATTATCTCACATCTGCTTTCAGTCAGATCATTATCTGTTTATTATGGTTCAACCACAAAGAATATTATTATTAATTGTTGTCTGCCACGTCGGCTGAAATTCCCGTGAGCTGGAATGAGCTAGAAACATGAAACTTTAGGGAATAACTGAAAATAGTGTGCATGGGCTTTCATAGAAATATGAACCCAATCGGCCACATGGTGGCACTGTAATTACGGCTTCAATATGTAAAGTTTGAAAGGCCACGCCCCTCACACTGTAAGTCCGATTGACTTGAAATTTCTCAAACAGGTGCAGCTCAGTGTGCTCTACAAGAAAGCCCCAGGGACCATTAAGGTCCGCCTACAAAAAATTCCGCCATTTTGAATTTTTTGAAAAACACATTTTTGACTTCTCCTCCTACAGCGTAGCTCGGATTGCCACCAAAGTTTCAGTGAATAATCATTGGATTAAGTTTATGAAAAGTCGAATAAACCATGTTGATATCTCAATTACTTTATCGGACAACAATGAACACAAATCAGCAACCGTAGGGCCAATCATCACAAAACTCACAGGATATGTTCAGATAAGTGCCCCAGTCATACCCAGACAGTTTCATATACATGCACCACCAGGGGGCGCTACAAGCGCAAGCTAGGTGAGTAGCAATACACAAATTGTACTATTAATTTCATACTCATTCTCCAATCATGAAAAATCTCTCAGGATATGTCCTCATAAGTAACTAAACCACGCCCTGCAAGTCTCATTCAAATTGACCACTAGGGGGCTTTAAATGTATAATAACTCCATGTGGAATGACAGAAATCAAGCTATAGATCATAAAAATCATAGGATATGAAGACTATTAAATATACTGAATTATATTTTGTCTGTCGTGGCTAGTTTCTTTTGTAAATGAGTGTTTTCCATATTAAACACCAGTTGCTTTCAGTGTTTACCTTTGCATTTGTCTACTTTCACACCAGCATGGAATGTCATCTTGCTTACATTTGTGCCAACATTACTTCCTCAATATTACTGCCATTATTAAGGGGATACACTACAGGTGAATAGGGTAACAATTTTAATGATAGATATCACCATGAAACATATATAAATAAAATTTATTAAAATGTTTTGAAATTTCTATTTAGTTTATGCAAATTAGGCATTGTCTCATTAAATATGCACAATTTTATATATATTTTCGTAGATAGATCTGAACGTATGATAAAGCCAGGAACAACATTATTTTTTCATTTTGTTTACACACAAGATGAAAATAAATTACAGAGGGATTTCAGGATATCTGCTTTCATTACCTAGGAAATCTAAATATACTGTCCATAGCCTTAAATACCCAAACAGAAAAAGAAGAAACAGCGAAGGAGGAGGCACAACTGACAGGCACAGGAATGTTACGCCTACTGTGACCCGCTAGAGGAGACTGCCTATCACGATGAGTTGTACAACATCTGCACCACTTTCAACAGCATCCTTTAATCTGAGGGCTATACCTGCTATCCCACAGACATTGGGATAGTAGAAGAGGGAAATAGCCCTTTCGGATTCTCCTACCAGGTGTTGGGTAGGCTCAGCGGGGCCGAAGATGGGAGCTACCGGCTCAGGAGTAACATTCTCCACCACAGGCATAGGCTAGCTATCTCCCCCATACACGTGGGGACACAAGTGGGTACACACAGCCCGCTTGGACAGAGGACAGCATGAAGAAGCAGGATCAGATTATCGAGGTAGAGGACGGCGAGAATAAAGAGGACCTCATCTTCTGGAAGACAGAAAAGGAACGATCAGAAGAGAAGGAAGGTGAGGGGGACATGGACAGTGATCCCCAGAGCGTGAACCCTTGTTGGCTGGAGGCACACTCCATATCTGTTCCACCAACTGTGTGCCCTAGCCAACCAGAGCCCACCTTGCCACCAGTCCTTCAACCCAGACAGTTGGGGCTGCTCATCAAACTGCGGGACCCTCCTCAGCCTGCTCAGCCGGCATGGTGGACCTATGTCCCCTTCTTCCTGCCAGCAGCATCAGTTCCGCCCCTCACTCACATGCCAACAGCTCCGCCCTCCATGCTTGTGCCTGCAGCATCTCCCTCCATGTCAGTGCCTGTACACTCTGTGACGGTTCCCCAGGGGCTGCCTGCCATGCCCACTACGGAGGCCTTGCCTGCTACAGAAACCCATGGCATTGGACCAGCAAGCTGTGCCTCTCCCAGGAGCTCAGACCCATGTGCCCGAGGATAGGACTCTGCCCCTTACTCCTCGTCCGGTGGTGGTCGAAGCTAAGTAGCATGTTTTATTGCAGTTGTTTTACTCACCTTCTTGCTAAGATAGTTAAGTTAGAGGCTTGGCTTGCAGTTGTCAGGAAAGAAGTATTCCAGTGTAGAAAAAGATATGAACACATCTGAGCCACCAGGTAGTACCGATAGTAGTAGGTATTTTAACTGCCCTGCACTGTCCTCGCAGCCGAACAACGTTCTCATGGTTGCTAGTAAAAGATGCTGCTCGGCTGGTGTTGAATTCTAGGCCAGCAACAGACACTTTCAACCGGCTGTTCCGGGGTAGAAACTCATTTTTGAGGTGGAAACTCCATAATAATTTACCGCTGTAGAAACAGTTATTGTATTATATACTGTACATTTCTCTGTTCATTGATCGGGCCTGAGTCATCTCTTTTGGGGATTGAGCTGTCAACTTGGACCAATGACAAAATTAAAAGCTTAGTAATTAATGACTCCATTACGCATAATATTAGACTGTGTTATACCCAATTCCTGACAGAAAATGCCATTTGAAGGCATCCTATAGGAGACTCCTCAGGACTACTATTCACAATTCTATAAAGAAACCTTTCAATACTGACAAAATCCAGCAGAGGGTGCTGTAAAAGGACACCTGCCTCCATAGACGGGGAGGCAACAGCATTTTCTTATCTGATGGACAACGCCAATAGTTGAACATAAGTTTATAAGGACCACCCTCAAAACCAGGGTGCAGCAGGCAAAATGGACGAATACCAGCTCTGTCTCTGTTACAGACTGAAGCCAAGTGTACAAACACAAGGAAGTTAAAAGTTAAAAGACCCTCCATTGGCAATCAGTTATTGAATATTGAATGTTGAAATATAAAATAAAACGTGCTAATCAATTATTTATAAATATCACCTATGGAAATGTATTACGGGATGGCAATGTAAATGCCAAGCATGCCATTATATTTATATAATAGGAATATTACCTATGTAAGAATAGTTTGTGAATTTATAATGATTTTAATGTTATATTGGTTGTAATGGTAATAAGATATTATGATTATTCTTGGATAGAATAGAACCAAAGCTGAATTGGTCTAGGAATGTTTTAATGATTAAGTAGGAAAATGGAAATATATGTGAAATCTATTTAATCCATTATGATTAATGACATTCTCATATGTGAAATGTTATAGAAAATAGAATGAAATTGTTACATGTTAATGAAGTACCAATTACACCAAATATCTAAATAATAGTGTTTTAGAAGAAATCCGAACAGGAAATGAATATACAGTGCCTTGCGAAAGTATTCGGCCCCCTTGAACTTGTCGACCTTTTGCCACATTTCAGGCTTCAAACATAAAGATATGAAACTGTAATTTTTTGTGAAGAATCAACAACAAGTAACAACAAGTGGGACACAATCATGAAGTGAAACACAGATTCTCGATTGGATTCAGGTCTGGACTTTGACTTGGCCATTCTAACACCTGGATATGTTTATTTGTAAACCATTCCATTGTAGATTTTGCTTTATGTTTTGGATCATTGTCTGGTTGGATGACAAATCTCCGTCCCAGTCTCATTCTTCCTGAATGGTCCCGTATTTGGTTCCATCCATCCTTCAGAGGGTGGTGAAGTCAGCAGAGCGCATCATAGGCTGCTGTCTGCCCTCCGTGCAAGGCATCTACCACAAGCGATGCCTTAGGAAAACACAGAACATTTTAAAAGACCACAGCCATCCAGGCCGTGACCTTTTCTCGCTGCTGCCGTCTGGTAGACGTTACCGGAGCATCAAGGCACGGACTACCAGACTCACAAACAGTTTCTTTCCCCAAGCCATTCGGCTGCTCAACATGGAACATTGTCACTGAGCACAAACCATCTGTTGAGCACTACTATTCTCTGGTCACTTTATGCACTCTTCATCTGATGTAGCAGTATTCAAATGCACCTTGTAATTTTCCATGCCATATTTATAACCAGGGCTCCCAAGTGTCACGCATTGAGGGTGACAGTCACTCATTTCACTCTTTTGTCACGCACTCCCGCCACACATTGTATTTCTCATGCCAAATTTTTTTGTATAATACATTTAATATGCCGCTCCGCTCTCACTATGGAACCGGCAGGAATTAAGCGCGTCTCCCCTGGATTGTCGAGCCTGCCACTTATCAGCCAATCACAAAAAAGTAAATGGGCTACACAAAAGCCAATCAGAAAATAGCACTATTGTATCTGGGGAGGATTTAATGCAACAACCAATGAAAAAACATATCCTGTAAATGTTCACGTGATTCCTACTGGAAACGACTGGAGCTCCA
>JACXGM010035736.1:0-11585 GCA_016801145.1 Umbra pygmaea | reverse complement strand
TAGAATTCTGGGAGTTGTGGTAACTCAAGTTTAGACAGATACAGAAGCCCCCCAGTGGATGCGAAAGGAACTGAAATATACTATCGGCTTTTCTCTGATATATTGAAAAAAACAGACGTGTATATGCCATAAATCATCTATGGTAACGTTTGTAAATGGTATACTATGAAACTGATTTACTGTGGAACACTCCTTTAAGCTTTGAGAAATTTGATAACTTGCTTTTACACTCAAGTTTGAGAGTAGGAGTAAATTTTGTCAATTCTCACCACTTAAGACTAAACTGGCACTTTAAGAAGCTTGATAAATACGGGCCCTGAGCGCAGAAATCATCTTACGACGAGACTCACGTGTGATTTGCAAAACATTCGTATCACTCCAATTCCAGCGTACGAATGAACGGGTGTTGATAAATCAGACGGTGTTGAAATCCATCGTAATTTAAATATTACGCCCACATTTATGCACGGATTAGAGGCCTCGCCCTTAGAATTTACGACATGGATATGCAAAATCCGGCAAAGAAAATGAATTTATCTGAGATAAAAAGAGACGCTCAGGTCTCAGGTGCAGGCCAACCGCTTGGTATTAATTGGAAGTTTAAAATCAGGCATCGATTGTTAAAGGAAAATGTGGTGTTGACTGAGGTTACTGCTACAGTCATTGAAAACTATTAACAAGAACCTGAAGTGCATTTCAAATGAATTATTTATTTTCACTAAACCTTCCACGTTGTATTTTTTAAGTAGGTTGAAGTCAGCTAAATTGGGCCATCAGATAAAATGGGCCAAATAATGTTGTGGCATCATATATTTTAATATCTTTACAGCAAATCACTGATCTTGCATTGTTGCTTTAACACTTGTGGACTTGTAACAATAGTTTTGATTGTTCTGAGTTTTCTAGACAGGCAGAGCAGAAAAATTACATTAGATCTCATGCAAAGCTTATTTGATGGCATAATAAGCCCTTTACCAAAAAGTTGCCCATTTTAGCTGACTTCACCCTAGCTTTCTTACACAAGATACCACTTGTGATACCACAACTGTTGTGGCCACTGATCTTCATTGAATGGCGCAATATCGTGGAGAACCCTGCATGCCATTATTATGTTGCAGGCTTGCTCTGGTGCGTATAGCAATCCCCCCACCCCACCCCGCTTACCCAAGACAGAGCCACCTGCCCTTGAGCAAACGGATCACTCCACTGTGGTTCATGTGTGTGTGTGCGCACTGTTGAACCTGCGCTCCTGTTTGTTTGGAAATTTGCAGTGTGCCCTGTAGCCTTGATCCAACGCTGCAGTTTAAAAAATAGAGTTGCGTGTCCCACCCGGCCACCGGCTTCCATATTCAGAACAATCCTGGCCTCACATATGATCTGAACGTTGATTGAATTAAAGTTTTTGCGATTGATAAATGCGTAATCATTCATGGATGGTGGCTACAGACGCAGTACAATCAATTGCCCGATTCGCCTTAGTTGGAAACCCAGCAATCTCATAAAATTGTCTTTTAATCATAGTTTGAATATACCAGAAAGGGACTTCATAGCCGCCAAAACTGCTGGCATACTTCGAATATTGTTGGCTGCGATATACCAGACCTGTCCCTGATCTCCCGCTGAAAGATCCCAATGTAGAGAGCGCGCATTAAGGTCCTCCAGATCTGCCATCGCTTCAACTACAGGACTGCCAAAGCGCTTGTTTAAATATATATATTATTTGATTCAATTTGTTGTTTGCCTAATTTCTGCCCTCATGTTATAGGCCACCGCGAAGTAAAAGGGAAAAAATAAACCACTTAATTGCAATGTGCTGTATATAATTAATTTGTAATTCTGAAATGTAATTTGCAATATGGGGTAGTTGCGATGCAGACATATTCATCAATTATTGCTGGTTCAACAATTCACTGAACCGGGTGATTATACCATGAACACCGCTAGTCACACTAGAGAATTTGCGTACACAAAGTCAGACCAGAGTTGAGATTTTATGGCAGCCTACGATCACGTTCAAATTGATAAATCCCTTGCCTTGCGTAGGAATCGGCATACGCCCGTCGTACGCCTGTGTTAGGTACGCACGTTTCATAAATGAGGGCCATTGTGTTGTTTAAGTGTTTCCTTTATTTTTTTTGCATTGTATTGTGTGTTTATTTTTATTTACATGTTACAGTGGTAATTTCAGATATAAAAGGACATCATGAACTGATATAATGTATATTAATGGCAAGTCAAATTCTTAAAATATAATAATAATAATTTGTAGTTTTTGAAGTACCGGGGCAGCAGTGTCTCAGTGGGTCAAGTAGGTTACCTAGCTACTGGAAAGTTGATGGTTCGATCCCAACCTTCAATCCCCGGGTCCTCCACGGGAGCCAGTCAGCAACCTGAGTTCACCAGGCTTGCTCGCTGTTACTTCTAACGGGTTTGATTTAATACAGTGTTGAGAGTGATTATATTGTTTTTAATACAGTGTTTTATTAGTGTTTTAAACGCCTCTTGATTATTTTAATTGTTCTCGCATTACTTGTATATAAGTTTTAATACAATGAAACAGTATTAGCATATCTATTTGTAGCTGGTTGCTAATTATTAATTAGCTGCTTCCTACCGAGAATTTTAAGCTTTTTAATTTTATTCGAATTACCAATGTCCAACCTCAACCTTGAGACTCTGATGCCAGCTTTGTCCTGTGAGGACAGTGTCTTACTTTTAAAAGCAAATAAGGAGTTCCGGTTGAGCATGTAGGCGAGAGGCACGCAGTGGAGCGTGCATCGCCTCTCTTGAAAAGACGGTTAAGGACCTAGCTATATCCAACAAGCAACTGACCGAAAAGATGGAGGACCTCGAGTCCTGCTCCCGCCGTTGCAATCTGCGTGTTATCGGCATTCCAGAGGGTGTCGAAGGTCAGGACACTGTTGCTTTCTGTTTTTTTTTTACAGTTTCTTCTCAGAGGTGTTAGGTCTGGATGTATTTCCATCCCCACCAGTCCTGGACAGAGCTCATTGAATAGGCCCTAAACCATCGGAGAACCAGGCCAATGGCAAACCTTGGGTCTTTATAGTCTGCCTCCACTATTACACCGACAAGGAACGAGCCAGTCGCTGGGGCTGTCAATCGGCGTCAACTGTTTCGGGAGAGGAAAATCTACATCTTTCCAGACTATAACGCTAGCACTGCCAAGAAGAGGGCTGCTTTCTCCAATATGAGATGCAATCTACACGAAAAGGAGGTCCAGTTCTCTCTTCGTTTTCCAGCCCTGCTCCGTATTGACTTTGGTGGAAAGAAGCTACAATTTGACTGTCCAAATGAAGCGCAGAGATGGTTTGATGACCATTTCTTATCAGAATGAGTAATATCTGTGCATGGGTGAGGTGAAACATGTTTGTATTTGGCCTGTTAAACAGGTTTTTGGATTCTTGTCGCTATATCAGGCTACTTAGCATACCATTCGCCACCTAGCTATATTGGGCTGGCTAATTAGCAAATCACAACAGGCTAGTTCAGCACACACGCCCTGTCGAGGTAGGCTGACGCTGCTGAGGTTCTGTCCACTCTCAAATGTTCTGGCGTTTGTGTGAAATAAGGCTATTGGTTTACTGAAAAAGCATTCTTAATGTTAATATGTAGTTTAGGATCTGTTGATGGGGTAAGATGGCTCATTTAAGGTGGAAATAATGTTACATGCTCTGAGGATGTTTTTTTCTTCTAAATTTTTTTGCTTGTTGCTAATTGATGGGAGAAATGCTGAAGTTACAAGCACTGTAGCCACAATAACTATTATTTTCACTGGGTAATTTTCCATGTTTTTTACATTGTGGACCTCTCTGACCTTGAGAGGTAATCTGTTTGATCTTGTTCAGATGCACTGGAGGAAGAGATGTGGTATTAGCCTGCAGTTTCCCTTATTTGGGAAGGGGGGTGTGGGAAATGGTCCTGTCTGTCTTTTTACGTTTATGTTTTTTTCCTTTATCTTCTTTTTTGTACTAAATTTTTACTTTATGTATTTACCCATTGTGGTTGATCTGCCCATACAGTCACTTAATTTGGTTTGTGAACTGTCCTAATGGCTGTAATGTTATCAAGTATTTTTCAATTTTTTCTTTTCACTTTTCCATGCAACCTAATCGAAGCCATGGCTGATAAATATAGTAATGCGTCCTCCTTAAGATTTCTGAGCTGGAATTTAAAAGGAGGGAATAGTCCTGTTAAGAGATCCAGAGTGCTTTCTCACCTAAAGCAGCTGAGGGTTGATGTGGATTTCCTTCAGGAGACCCATCTCCGCATTAAGGATCAATTTAGACTTAAACCCCGATGGACTGGTCAGTATTTCCATTCTAATTTTGATTCCAGAGCTAAAGGAGTAGCTATCTTAATTCATAAAAAAATTAACTTCTCCTTAGATAAGGTTCTTTCTGATAGGGCTGGAAGATATCTGATTGTTGTGGGCTTACTTGACTATACACCTGTTATTTTAGTAAATGTTTATGCTCCTTATTTTGATAATGTAGAATTTGCTAATAATTTATTGATGCAGATCCCAGCCTTAAATACACATTTATTAATATTCGCTGGGGATTTAAATTGTGTCATGGAACCTACACTGGACCGGTCTGGGTTACTTACTAGAAAATATTTTTCTGGCCCAGCATGGATGTGTTGATCCCTGGAGATTCCATAACCTTCAATCCAGAGAATATTCATTTTTTTCCCAGGTCCACCATACATATTCCCGCATAGATTATTTTTTTGTAGATGGCTCTCTACTTCTAAGGGTAAAAAACTCTGAATATCTACCCATTGTCATTTCTGATCATGCCCCCATGGCCCTTGACATAATAATTACCTCCCATTGTAAGAACTGCCCCACTTGGAGACTCAATTCTATACTTCTTTCTGATCCAGCCTTTTGTGAGTTCATCTCTACAGCTATTGACAATTTCCTTAGTTTGAACAAAACAGATGGAATATCTTACTCCTTACGATGGGAGACAATCAAATCATTGAGTGCCCCTCTGGAACTCTTACAATTGACCCTTTGGAGATCAACTCTGTTTTTAAAAACTTTTACTCCTCACTTTACACTTCAGAGTCCCCAGATAATTCTGATTTAATGGTAGAATTTCAGGATAACTTGGAGATACCCACAATTGAATCCACACTGGCTGAGCAAATTGATGCTCCGGTGACATTAGATGAGATCATATGCTCTATCTAGTCTTTACATTCAGGGAAAGCCCCTGGCCCTGATGGCTTTCCCCCTGAATTTTACAAAAGATTTCATGAGAAACTGGCCCCACTGCTGTTGTCTGTGTTTGAGGAGTCACTGAAGCTGGGCTCACTTCCCCCCACACTGAGACAAGCCTCAATATCCCTTCTCCTAAAAGAGGGGAAGGATCCCACTGCATGTGGTTCATACAGGCCCCTTAGCCTTCTCAATGCCAATGTTAAGGTTTTGGCAAAGTTACTGTCATCTCGCATAGAGGGTGTTCTGCCCAGCATAATATCGGAAGAACAAACTGGCTTCATTAAGCCTCGCCCCTTAATTGTCAAATTCTGCCTAAAAAACATACCCAAAGTTAAACTCTTGTTACACTGGACCTGAGGCAAGTACAAACATATGGTTAAATTTTTTTAAAGAAAAGTCTTTGAAATTTTTGGATATGTAAAATTTATTTCAAACAAATATACACAGTGAATATGGCACAAGATGAAATAAAGAAAATGCATAATTATTTTCTGTTTTTATTTTTCTATATCCTCTTTGAAAGAACCCTACAAAGCTATATATTAAGATAGGATACTGGATCCAATTCAAATAATGTTGTTAAGGGGCTGGCCACATAAGTCTAACATTTTAGATTGATTGAGTGAACAGCCAATGAGCTATAGCTTTGTTTGTGAAACTTTATTTTTAGAAAAAATGCACCTTGATGACGTTTACATCCGGGTCCTGAGACGAACAACACATTTCTTTCCTAAATTATCTCTGTCAGTCTTAAGTTAAAATTGTTAATCTTGCACATTTTTAAGATATCTGTTTCATAAGGATGACGTATATGCCAAAATTGCAGAGCTTTTGGACACTTTTCACATCCGTCTTTTGTTCAGAAGTGCAGGGAAAATACACCAGGTTTTTCATTTATTTATGAGTAGATTTAAAAGTCCGGGAAGAAAATGTAATTTTTACATTCAAGATGGATTTTACCTGGGAAAACTATGCTTTAAGTCCTTACTGGGACCCTTTGATGACCAAAAAGAAGGATTTTATGACCGTAAGTAAAATATTTTGTACTAAAAGCTTAACATAAGTGACGTGTGCTAACCTGTATTTCCTAAGTAAAATGTAATAGTTTTCAAGACGCATACCTGACATTAAGTAGTCTAACGTTGTGAATTTTATAGCTACACTAAAACCGAGATATTTGCTAGAATCCCAAGATTCTAAGCTTTAAGAACATATAAGACTTTTATATATATCCTACAAAATGAGCGTGGTAGTTGTGTTTCTAGTTGGCAATTAGATTTTTCAAAAACACATTACTTTTTTGCGATATGTGTAGTTTGAACTCGCCACCATAACGTTGTGAGATTTACACCTACACTAAAACCGAGATTTCTGCTACAACCCCAACATTCTAAGCTTTAAGGAGATATAAGACTTGTATATGTAACCTAAAAAAATAGGGTGCTAGCTGTGTTTTCCTTTTGCCATTCAATTTAATTTTAGGTACAAAAACGGCTAGTTGAGTAAACAAGCTAACAGCTTTTGGTACTGGCTATTTACGTCACATTATGATTAATAATTATCTCGTTTTCATAGCTATTTTAAAACCGAGATATTTGCTAGAACCCCAACATTCTATGCTTTAAGGACATATGAGACATGTATTTATAACTTAAATATTGCATTTGTGAGCTTTGTTTTTATTCCTTAATGTATTTACTATGAAGTGAAAAAAAAAACGTTGTGAATTTTATAGCTACACTAAAACCGAGACATTTGTTAGAATCCCAAGATTCTAAGCTTTGAGGACATGTAAGACATGTATATATAACCCAATAAATGAGGGTGTTAGCCTTGTTTCTAGTTTTACATTCCATTTAATTTGAGGCACGTGTACAAGGCACGTAGCTCACATTATGAGGGGAAATTATTATTTTTGTTATAGCTACTGTAGAATGGTGACATTCGCTACAATCCTGAGTTTCTAAGCTTTCTGTAGATATATAACATGTATATATAACCTAAAAATAGGACTTGTGAACTGTGATTGTTTGGACTTGTGAACCAGTTTTTGGGGGTGTTGGGGGGCAGAAACCTACCGCAGGCGGTAGGGGGCTCCCTAAGTAGTTAAAGGTCGTCATTCATTTTTTAACATTCGAACCCTGTTTAATAAAATTTATTCCAAAGACATAAATAGACACCCAGAAGTAGTAATTTCATTGGATGCCGAGAAGGCTTTTGATAGAGTTGAATGAGAGTACCTTTTGGCCACATTGAGTAAGTTTGGCTTTGGAGATAAATTCATATCTTGGATACGCCTCTTGTATACATCACCTCTAGCCTCTATCAACACCAATAACTTCAATTCTGACTATATCACTCTGTCCCGTGGAACTCGCCAGGGTTGTCCACTTTCCCCTTTGCTGTTTGCTTTAGCTATTGAGCCTCTCTCAATTGCACTCAGAACCTCACCCTCACATGTAGGGATAACCCCTAGGGGATCAGAACACAGACTTGCCTTGTAAGCAGACGACTTGCTATTGTATGTAACTGATCCTGTCTCCTACTTGCCTAAGATCTTGTCTCTATAGGAAACTTTCAGCTCTTTTTCTGGGTACAAGCTCAACCTGCAAAAAAGTGTATGTATGCCTTTAAATGCAACAGCGCTTCCACATAAACAGTCTGATTTGCCTTTCCAATTGAATCATCTTGGTTTCAAATATTTAAGAGTTAATGTTACTCGCTCACTGTCTTCCTTATTAGAGGAAAACGTCAATCCTCTTCTTTTCCATATGAAGACTACTTTTCAGAAATGGCAGAGCTTACCCATGTCTATGCTTGGAAGAGTTAATTCTGTTAAAATTAATATACTGCCGAAATTACTTTACTTATTTTAATCCATTCCCCGATTTTTACCCAAATCATATTTTAAATATATTGATCAGGCTCTCACCTTTTTTTATGGGGAGGGAAGATCTTGTGTGTCGTCCTCTCTCCCTGCTCTCTTGTTTTCTTCCATCCCCCTATCTCCTTCTCGCTACACAGACAACCCTGTTGTCTGTAACTCTCTTAAAATATGGTATCAATTCAGGCGTCACTTTCAGTCATGTTCTGCCTCTACTTTAATGCCCATTTGCAGCAATCGTCTTTTTCCTCCTCCTCAGGTAGATCCCGTCTCTCGTCTCTGGGAGAAAAATGGCATAGTGAGCTTCAGGGACCTATTCATAGGCAATGTATTTGCCAGCTTCTTAGACTTATCCACCTCTCACAACTTATCTGTAACTCATTTATTCAGGTATTTTCAGGCTAGGCACTGTCTCCAGCACCTTTCCCAACTTTCCCTCCCCTCCACCAAGGCAATTATGGGAAGAGTTATTTCGACATAAACCACATCTAAAATCTTTAATTTCAAAACTATATCAAAATATTTTGTCATTTCATATACAGACTAGCTCTAAAACCTTGGGTGCATGGGAGACTGAACTGGGAGCAGAATTCAGAGATGGTTTTTGAGAGAGAGCCATCAAGAGGATACAAACCTCTTCGTCATGTGTTCGCCTGAGTCTTATCCAATTTAAAGTGGTACAGAGACTATATTTCTCACAATCTAAATTATCAGAAATATTCCCAGAGGTTTTATGACACCTGTGTCAAGTGTGGAGCAACTCGCTGTCATCTTAGCCGTATGTTTGCCCTTTGTCCCAAACTTGAACATTTGGAATTGGAATTCTATCTTCAATATCCTTTCTAACATTCTTCAAGTCCAATTAGAACCATGCCCCCTACTAGCCATTTTTTGTACTACACCAGTCCCACAGCTCCTGGATAGAAGACAAGCAGATGTAGTTGCCTTTGCTACTCTGATGGCAAGACGTATGATTCTATTCTCCTGGAAATCCTCAGTCCCCTTCTGTTTCCCTATGGCGGAAGGACCTTATATTCTTTCTAAAATTAGAGAAGGTGAAATTCACTCTCAGGGTGATAACTAATGCTGGAACCCTTTTATTACTTATTTTAAAGAGCAACTTGCAGGATTGACACCTCAATATAGAATAGTGTACAGTAATGAAAAACAACTAGATTGGAGAAATACCAAAAACGATATTTAGAGATAAAATTGTAATTAATAATAACATCTACATCTATAAATCACAGATCGGAAGTGACGTAACGCGAGGTAGTCTGTCAAATTCATGCTCAAATTACGGATGAAAACGAAAGTGAAACTAAGCTGATACAATTACGGCTACTGTAAAACCTTCTCTATAGCTCGCGCTGTCTCTCACCACTGCTCTAACCAAGGGGGTAGCTTTTCATTTGGAAGTCGAGGCTTGTATGTAGCGATTCAGATGCTACCAGGCTATCAGCTCACGTTAGCATTCCATTCATTCCAATGAGTTTAGGGGTCACTTTGACAGCGAATAAATTGGACTCGAAAGCGTTTAAAGACTCTATTTCTCCATTGTTTATTTTTAAAGAAACAGGACTATGGATAAAAAGCTCCAATACCTTGTACCTCACGTTATGGCCCTGTATCAGCAGTTTTTGTAAACGTATGCTAGTTCCTGTCTCATAACCACGTGACTTCCTGTCGCACAGTAGAGAAATTACCGTATTCCAGTAGAAGCTCGCAGACAATCTGTGGGACATGAAGGCATATAGTCAAGGGAGAAGCCCATCGGAACAAAATATTTCAGCAACATTGGAAATACTTCAGTAAATTTGGAAGGCATCTACAACATGTCCTAGCCTACATAACATAATGTGAAATAATGAAAAACGTTCTGTTCAAGTGTTTTTACCATGATGTATTACCCTAACATACATGATTTAACACCTACTGAGCTGAGCTCACAACCCAGCTAGTATAGAACTTGCGGGCAGACGGCGGTTACAGCTGACGGTATGCTAGCTTTTTGCTCATCGTTTAACGGACGGTCCGTTGTTGGCAGTGTTGGAGGCTAAGCACCGGTAGGTTCCCTTCCTGAGGTAACGTTTAGAATTTAGGTAACAAGGTTACTATGTATAGCTATCTACCTAATGTTTTAAACTTTGTTTAGCTATAATTGCCATTTTGATGATTGCAATATATTTAGCATCCCTTACGTTTATCCCTTAACGTTAGCTGTGTACAGTAGTAAGACAACTCTGATAATCTGTATAATCCGTTTGGGACATGGTAGTGACACTTGCAGATATGGAGTTATCATCAGTTTTGTTGTTCTAACATTACCTTGGCTAGCTAACTTGATAACATAATTAGCCAATAATAGTTAGTAACAAAACAAACGGTTTAATAAGATAGCTATTGTCTGCTAGTTAGCTAATGTTAAACTAATACCTAACCAGTCATCATTAAGCTGGCAACTTGCACAATGTTACGGCTAGCTATTCACCTAACTTTCGGTAAATTCATGTTAACTAGTTGCAAACATTGTAGCTAAGCATGATTAGCTAATTATCTTAACTTTTAGACAAAGCCAGTCAGCAATGCATGACATGTGTGAGATTGTTTAGCTAATGTGTAATTTTAACACCGTTATTTTGTTCTCTGACTTGTTTCACTGAACTGGTGACATCAGTACTGACGAATAGCCTGTGAATTTCAGTCATCAGATATTTAGTTAACATGTATATCTGACCTAAATCATATACTGTTGCAGTTATGTCTGACAGAAGTTACTGGACCAAAAGTAGGTAATTAGGAATGTATTGAATATTCTGCAATCTTTTGAAAAGCCATCATGTTCAGGTGGAGATTTTAGGGACTTAGGTTTTGGAAGAATTTCAACCTGAATATAACTACTTATTAACCTAATCATGAAGAACATAATTATGTTTTTATGGAATGTCTGTGTTCGTTTGTTGACAGCAGTCACTGTGACGATACTGATAAGGTATGATATGAGAACCACATGACATTCCCAGATAAGGCAGTTACACTCCGCACAGATGTCTGTTTACCAGACAGGAGGATGAAAATCACTCTTACTAGGTTGAACAATGTTCAGTATAGACTATATGCATCTTGTTTCTTGGAGTAACTTGCAAGTTAATCACTTTTTGGAGGAAAAAAGTGAGCCGGCCTTTTCCTGTGAGCCACTGTGCATCTCTGAGCCATCTGCCACCTGTGAGCCAGTCTGTCTGCAGGTATGGTTTGTATAGTGAAAAACTAAAGATCACTTTGATGCTGTAGAATGTGTAATTGTCACGTTAGTGTTCAGGAAAACAATGAGGTCTTAATTTACGAATTTACATAAATAGGAATCTTCGGCCAACATTTGTCTCAGGCTTTGCTGACTACAACAGTATTGTTTTTTTTGCCATGGTTATGGTTTTCAACTCTTCAGAACCA
>JACXGM010035735.1:0-11585 GCA_016801145.1 Umbra pygmaea | reverse complement strand
TCTCTATGTAACTGAGTAACCCTTAGTAGGAGTAGTCTCCATGTTACTGGGTAACCCTTAGTAGGATTAGTCTCAATGTTACCAAAATAATATATGTGATGTTTGGTGGTATGGTATGTGGCTGGTGTCTGAAATGTACCTTCTAATCCCACAATGTAAAAGTTATGTAAAAAGAAAGATATTAAGATTTTATACAGACAAGTTGATTGATTAAAATAATTAACATATTTCCTTGCGTGCGGGAGTTATTGTAGTGGTGTAAATTCCCGACTCCGGAGCATGCATGTCCTCTGGGGAAGAGAGGTTTGAGTGCCGGTTCGGCCGACCTTCTGTGCCCTTCCTCTCTGTCACCCCATACCTGTCTCCTTGGTTTCTGCATCCTCCTGTACTGTTAAATAAAAATAACTAAGTATAATGATAATAATAATTAAAAAGAAAAATGCCTCTACCCCTCTACCCATTTGGTCATTCGGTGTTACTAATATGGATGTAAGTGACATTTTCTCTGACCTCCATGGTTCCCATAGAACTCTGTCTGAAGCATAATTTGACTAGAGTTTTACTGTCTGGACACAAACACAGATCTTGTTTGGTGAAGGCTACGTCAAGAAAGACTCAGTTCTTAAAGATCCGGAAGAATTAACTAGAATTGCCAATGTTAGGCATGAGGCAGCATTGTGTATGGACATTTTACACAAAGACGTCCAGATGGCTTAGTGGTTAGGGATTCTGACTTGAGGTCGGAAGGTTACCCATTCGATTCCTGACTGTGCCCAATGACATTGTGTCCTTGAGCAAGCACTTTACCCTACGTTGCTCCAGGGGGATGTCCGTATACAAACTGTAAGTCACTCTGGATGAGAGTATTAGCAAACTGACTAAAATGTAAATGCATGTAATGTACCAAAACCTAGGGCTGTTACAAACCTTACCTGTTGTACTTTGGCGATGTGCTAATACTCGGTTACAGTTTGTAAGTGTAATCTTGCATTAACCGCATGTTTGAGATCTCCCAAGAGTGGCTTGATGATATTAAGGTCAGTAGACTGTGATGGCCAGTCCAAAACCTTCACCTTTTTCTACTGTAACCACTGGAGGGTCAACTTAACCTTGTGCTTAGGGTCATTGTCGTGCTGAAATGTCCAAGAGCTTCTTGCAGAAGAATGCAATTTGTCTGCCAGTATTGTCTGATAACATGCTGCATTCATCTTGCTAACAATTTTCAGAAGGTTCCACATGCTTTTAGAGATCACACACCCCCAAAACATCAGTGAGCCACCACCATGCTTCACAGTGGAGATGGTATTCTTTTCACTATAGGACTTGTTGACCCCTCTCTGAACATAGCGCTTATGGTTGTGACATTAAAGCTCTATTTTGGTCTTGTCTGATTTCTGTTATCAGTATGGTTTACAAAGGAGCCAAACAGCTGTGTGATAATGGCGTCATATGATCGCTATCCTTCCATAACAGATTTGTTGCATGAACAGTAATATTGTCAAAATCAATGCCGAAATTTCATAATTTCTCCCAGGGTATGCAAGCTTATGAGCACAACTGTATTTCCAATACCCCAACCCCCATGTGCCTTATTGTTTACATAAAACACAGCATTTATACAGAAATTTGGGTTTATAATCTTCCATGGCCCATGGATAAGTCTCAAATGGTACCCTACTCTCATCCTTTCTCACCCTATTTCAAATTGTTGACCCCAGCTCAAGTTGTGAGTAGATGCAGTTCCCCAGCTAGATGTACCCCTTGAGCCCCACTGCTGGACTGCTGGCCCTTCGCCTTCTCTCCTGTTGATGCATACTACATTGCAGAGTTGATCATCAGATCTAATGCTGCCAGTTAGATCACATGCCCACCTCCCTGGTAAAGGCTTGCCAACCTTCCCTATACCCACTTGTAGCGGGCATTGTGAATTCTTCTCTGCTGGCTGATGCTGTTGCTTTTTCACTCAGAATGGCTGCAGTCGCACCTCAAGAAACAAGGACAAAACAGGAATAACTTTAACTACTACTGGCCTGTTTCTTGCTAAAATCCTTGAGCGGGTAGTCTACGGTGTCACATAATCAATCCTGATGCAGGAAACAGAGGTTAATGTTGGTGGATCCCTTCCTATAAGATAAAGAATGACCCTGGAATATCCATTAATGGCAGCTCCATCTGTTCATACTCTGAGCTCGATCATCTTAGATTAGCCGACTCAAATTATTTCAACAAGCTGTTTTTACAACAGCAGTTGACAGAGACCCAGCCTAAAGCCTCAAAGAGCAAGAAACAACATGTGATGCACAGTGGCTACTCCCTAGTAGTTGGAGCCTAGGAAGAAATCTAGAGAGGGGCCAGACTCAAGTGGCCGCACCGAGTGGGGAATCTGAAATGTACATGACGTATATTATTATCGATTAGGACCAAGTAGGCATGAATCAGACCCAACCACATTGCTAGGAACACACCACCAAAGGGACATCAACACATCACAACCACCCTTAGAGGAGAGAGTATAGTCCACACAGTGTATTACCATTTAACCAACCACCCTGAGAGGGCTGAATATAGTCCACACAGTGTACTACCATCTAACTAACCACCCTGAGAGGACTGAATATAGTCAACACAGTGTATTACCATTTAACTAACCACCCTGAGAGAGGGCTGAGTATAGTTCACAAAGTGTACTACCATCTTACTAACCACCCTGAGAGGACTGAGTATAGTCAATACAGTGTATTACCATTTAACTAACCACCGTGAGAGGACTGAATATAGTCAACACAGTGCATTACCATTTAACTAACAACGATGAGAGAGGGCAGAGTATAGTCCACACAGTGTACTACCATCTAAGTATTCGCCCTGATAGAGGGCTGCGTATAGGCCACAAATTATTATTTGTTAATCATTATAAGCAGTGGATAAGGATGATCACATTATTCATTAATAATATGTGGCGCTTGGGGGCGGGTATTTCCAGTCAGCAGTGACGCATGCGGATGGCAGATTTCATATGTTGTCTTGTGTAGCTGAGAAGTATAAATGTTGACGCAACTCTGCTTCTGGCAGAGCGCTCTCAGTATAAATGCTTGAGACCGTCTCTGGGCACCCGATTGGTTATTTCTTTGATAATATCAAACTCTAGAACTTATCACAGTGGAGAAAGGGGGAAGCCATACCAGGCAAGCCAGCATGGGCAGTTTGTCAAACATTACCATGTCATTCACCATTATCCCCCTGAACACTGATACACTGAAGCATAGACCTAACTGAAGAGATGAGTCTTCAACGTAGACTGGAATGTTGAAAGTGTGTCTGTGTCTCTCACTTGGGTTGGCAGAGTTCTTATAGGAGAATGTCCTGCCTCCAGCTGTTTGTTTAACAATCCTAGGAACAGTAAGCAGGCCTGCGTCTTGTGAATGTAGTGTACATGTAGGTATGTTTGGCAGCACTAATTAAGACAGAACGGCAGGGGAAAGTCCTCGTAGTGCTTCACAGGTTAACTATAAAACCTTCAGCCCTAGCCTTGATGGGCAGCCAGTGTAAAGAGAATTGGGTTCATATGATCAAATTCACTGGGTTTACTGCCTCTCTGTCAACTAACAGATTCTGCTTCTCACCTACAGTACTTGGCCTTCCATGGCCATGCCCCTTCTTGCCTATCTGACTTCCTCCTTATCCACACCCACTCTACAACTCTGTATCATAGGGGTTAGGCATTCATTGTTGCTTCCCCCTAAACCTGGAACTCTCTCCCTCCAGCCACGCCCTCACCAACTTGCTCATCTTGGCTTTTCTCTCAGACTAGCTGGGTCCTCAGTCATCTCTAGCTATGCTATAGTATGTAGTTCTTCTTTTTAGTTTCATTACCATTTCTTGTTTCCTCCATTTGCTGTACAGTGTCCTTGATTGTCTTAAAAGGTGCTTTAAATTTCAACCATTATTATTATTATTTACTATTGCTATCCCCAGGTATTCTCTCCCCCTAAGCACAGAGTTCTGTTGGATTTTCAGAATGACTTTCAAAGAATTTGTCTGATCGTTCGGAAAAAGACAGTTAACCCAAATTCATTACCGTCTTCTGCATCACAACCATGAACATTGTCCGTTTCGTCACTACCAACATCAGTACCACCGTCACTGCCATAAATACATGTATAGATTATGTGGATAATTTCTTCCCTCTGGTTTTCTTTTCATTTTTAGGAAAGACTACACCTGTCAGGACAACAGCACCAAGACCGACTATAAGAGAGGAAGTTAGCATGATGTCGATGTGGTGCCAGGTAAATAACCACACCCTTTAAAACTGAAAAATGTACAGTATAATAGACTTCAGGTTGAATAAGAATGAGCACATCCCTATCCCTGTCAGGGCCTCACTGGTTTTCCTCCAGGACCTCACAGCACCAGGTGTTGAAGACAATAAAGATCACCTTAGACGCCAGCCACAAGAGCCATGGACTATTCCAACCATGCAGGTCCAACCTTCGCAACAGCTTCTATCCCCAGGTTCTATCTACGTTAGTCTGCTACCTGAACAATACCACAACCCCCACCTCCCCATGGACAATACCCCCCGACACACACACCTACCCATTGTCATCATCCAACTCTGCTTACATTTTTGGACAATTGACTTTGCACCTTGATTCAATACTCTTTTACAAATGTATCCAGGTGAAATCCTTTAATGTTAACTCTGTATACAAATGTATATACTGTAAGTCACTCTGGATAAGAGTGTCTGCTAAATGATTAGAATGGCAATTAAAAAATTTATATACTGTTACTCTATTTCTTTTAAATACATACTGTATTAATTTGTATTATAGTTGCATGTACAATGCAATTTTTTTTACATATACATATATATATATATTATATATATATAACAAGATTTGCACTATACATGCAACTATAGTGTCTGCCCACCTGAAACTAAATAAAGAAATCGAATATTTTTTTTAAATAGGGACAATACAGTAATCTCCGTATGTATATAGCGGATAATATATGCCTGCATTAAAGAAAAACAGTTCTTTCAAACAACTCCACAAAATTTTTTTTTACGGATGAATCAGTTATTAAAGCAATGAATGGCATTATGCATTGCTTCTTCTCAACAAATTCGAGAGTCGAAGCTCGGAAAAAAGTGTCTTTCAAAACGCATCATGACAAATTTTCTTATAACACTGCTCAGTCTACCAGGACGAAAGCTGGGTACAAGGAAACAGTTAATTTAGCCCAGATTCATCACTGAGAAATCTGGGATGGGTCTGTAGTATCAATCATATCAAGACAGTACCGATTCAGAGGCTCTGCGCGGCAAATGCGCAATTGTAATGTTCGAGAACGTACGCAGCCGCATTCCCCATACGGTTTTCCATCTCAACCCAAACGTCACTAGCCTTGAGCCAGGCTGCAGACGCCGTGCCCGTGTGCAAAACCAAGGTACTACCAATATCGCTGTCCTGTTTTGAAGTTGTCCTGATGCTTTTCATTCTGGTTAAAGAAGAACCACTAACTCAATAAGTAACTGTTTGTCTTGGAAACCCTCGTTTGAATGTGGAACGAGATCAACGCGCTAACGAGAGAGGCAGCTGCGACGAGCTAACGGTAACGTGAAGAGAGTGAATGTTGACCCAGTCTGGAGGTTGGAGATTTGAGCTAGCCTAGCTAACGTTACAAGTTTCATGTCTTCATGCTAGTTAACGTTCGCTACCGTAGTGACAGTTCTATAAGGAAAAGAACACATGTAGGTAGCTAACTCGCTAAATTACATTTGTAGGTGTTGTTATGAATAGCTGACCATTAATATCAGCTACCACAACAATGTTCGTTGGCAAACATGATACATTAGCTGGCAAGTTCTGTTAGCTAGCAAAGACAGCTACTGTACTACGTAGCTATCTGTCTTTATGAATTGTCTGTTTCGTTTAAATAAACTGCAGTAATTTAACATAATTCCCAAATAACCCAGTAGTAAACCTTAGTTATATCTTGCCAAATATTACGTTTTGTTAAGAGGAAAACGAAAGTACAACAATGTGTCTGGAAAGTATTCACAGCGCTTCACTTTTTCAACATTTTGTTATGTTTCACCCTGATTCCAAAATTGATTAAATTCATTATTTCCCTCCAAATTCTACAAAAAACACACCATAATGACGTGAACGAATTGTGTTTTAAATCTTGGCAAATGTGTTAAAAACAAGTATTCACAACCTTTGCCATGACACTCAAAATTGAACTCAGATGCATCCTTGAGATGTTTCCACAACTGATTGGTGTCCACCTGTGGTCAATTCAGTGTATTGGACATGATTTGGAAAGGCACACACCTGTCTATATAAGGTCCCACAGTTAACAGTGCATGTCATAGCACAAACCAAGCCATGAAGTCCAAGGAATTGTTTGTAGACCTCTGAGACAGGATTGTATCGAGGCACAGATCTGGGGAAGGTTACAGAAAAATATCTGTAGCATTAGCCGCTTTCCGACCGCAGGGATTTTTGCAGATCCTAGAACATAACGTTCCTATAACCCTTTTTTTCTTGTATTCCGACAGGATACATTTGGGGATTATTTAGTCCCTCGCACCACAGTTCCTATAACCATTTTAGCTCCCACTCTAGAGCAGGGTCTTCCCCTTTACCTAGGTCTACGTTGATTGGTCCAAATTATAAATTACGCCGGTCGCTTCGTTTGTTTGCTGCGTATAATGCGTATTCCCGGCTTTGCCAAATGTCTTAGTGTCCGTGGGCAAACCACCATAAGTTGCTCCAGTGAGAATGTCCCTCTGGATAAAATCTAAATGACTAAAATTAAAAAGTAATGTATGCATAAGCAACACTGAATTTCAACATAAGATCAAATGCTGTGAAACTGTTGAGGAAGTGCTCAAGTTGCTCAATCAATAAGGCTCGTTTCCAGTACCGGAAGTGTTTTTTTTTCTCTAACTTGCCCAAATTATAACCCGCATTATTAGTGAGCATTCTTAATTGGCTGTAATAATGAATATGTGTCCACTGGTAAAGGTCTACTGTCACAGTAATTTTAAGGGGTTTCTCTGACCAGCCATTTCTTCTCAGGTATCAAAAGGTTATAGGTGTTTTCAGTTGGTTAGCTGCCTTCAACTACCTCTATACAACCAAATTCCAAAAAGCTCTATAGTCTGCCTTGTAAGTTTCTGTACAGGATGGAAAAAGATGTATGTGTGATTGTCTCAACAAGCACTCCAGACGTTAGCTTGCAAAACTAAAGGAACTGAAACGTCTGTCTGCAGTCGTTCAGTAGCTGTGCAGTTTGAAAGGCTTTAAAGGTGTTGTTTCAATGTATAGCTAATAGTGAATTATTTATGCATTTGCAGGAAGGAACTTGGTGTCACTAAACATCCACACTGACTAGAAGTGTGAGTGTCCCATTTTGCAACCTAGACAATGTGGTAGTCAGTATCATGCTCAGATATGAAGATGAGGGAAGGAAGTGTCCGTTTTATTTAAAGTAGACTCTCATTTTGGTAATCTGAAATGCCTTACAGTTGACCTATGCTGAATTAGGCCTGGGAGGCTCAGTAATTGAATTCCTTTTATCTAAAGGAGAGTAAGTTCTCACTGGCTCGGGTTATTTCCAGACTTGGATGTGACCGACGTTGTACTTTGTTCAATTGAACACCTGATGGAGTCAAGAAAAATACTGTGACGGAACGAAGCCAACTTGTCACTTTCCACAGCTGGCTGTTGTCATTGATTTGTAGCCGCCATGCCAAAGCAGTGATCCTGATGCATTGTGGGTGATGTCAGCCAGACAAGTGTACAGCCATGTAGATTGGTTGTAAACCGGTAGAAGCACGGTTAGGCAGCATAAGGCGCGAACCTGTCATTCATGGGAAGAAGAGTAGACATGGCAATGGATGGGGAGGTTGTCGCATTTCGGTTATTATTTTGAGTGCTAGCTTAGTTGTTTTATTATTCTATTAATTCCATGAGAACAGATTCTCATTTGCATGGGGTACCTGGCCAGAAATGCATAACAGTGCAAAGACAACACAAAAGTTAAACACATACCGGTACTCAGTTTAACACTGCTTGTTTGTGGTACATTTTTAAATGGGCAAGCTGGTTTTGCAATTGTATTCATTCCAACAGTAGCCTAAATCAACATACACTGTTTGTATGCAAAACAAATACTTGAATGCAGAGACCAAAGTGGATCTAGGCTAGACCAGTGTAAATAGACCAATCGCGAGGAATAGTTTTTGTGTGAAAACCCCCATAACATTTACAGTTAAATCAGCCTTTTTGCATTATAACACCATTTTTGCCATGCACTTCAAATTAGGTTTATGTTTCCTGTAGTCTTACACCAACTGACTGTTTTCATAACTTTAAAAGTATCTCTGTTGAAATGCAACTTTCATCAAACTTAACGATAAGAATTACACGATTATAAAAAAACTGAGCCAGGGTAAACCTTAAACTACCACATTGTTTGAATAGGATCTAACAAGCTCTACTGGGAAACATTAATTTTGGAATAGCGCAAAGAAACAATAACGTTCGCTGCAAAGGTTTATTCGGGGCACGAGGCAACAGATATTTCTCTTCAGAGTCAGTTGCTTCAGGTTTGCAATTCCAATGTTTTCTAATAATTTGGATTTGGGATAAGGAATAGATTTTACCACTGAACCTGAAGGGTTGTGCTCACCTGGGAAGTATAAACCAGGTGCATTGAGTCCTGATGACGGCAGTTTTCTGGGAACATCTACCCGGGGTCTGACATCACTTCCTACTGCTCTTGTCTTGGTAACTGGTTTATAAGAGCAATAAGGCCCCTCTGGGGTTAATGGGATATTGCCAATACACCATGGCTTATCACTGTGCTCAGACACTCCATGTGTCCGCTTTAACAACATCTGTTAGCGCCTAATGTTTCTAGGCACCGGTACCTCAGGCCTCAACACCTTGCAGTTGAACGTGAAGCATGCAGAAGAATGTAGCAGGGTTTTTCCATATTAGAGAAATGTATCGACATGTTTAAACACGCTAATTCTTGCGCTCTCTTGAGCTAGAGACCGTTGTCTCTGATATGATCACAGATGGTCTGAGTGTTCTTGCAACCTGTCAATTTGGACGATATTACTGTTACAAAGTGGTCATCTGTCAATATTCTCTTTGCCCACATTTATTAATACATTTTCTCCCAGGTCAAACTAGTCCCAGATCAGCAGTCTTATGGAAAATTAAATACTGGAATAAGAAATGCACCCCAAAAGGCTGGTTATTTTGTCATTTCACCAAATTCCCTGCATTATCACTGCATAATTTACAGTTCGTGTAAGACAGAGCTCTTGTTATGTTTGGTGCCCTCCCTCGGCTAGATAATAGGAGTCTCTCTCGACCTGGAAACCACGTCCTGTTGTTTACATCTTCTTGCTTTGTCACAGAGTAAAATGGCAAGGAGGAGAGGTAGGCTGTATTAGAAGAAGATAGATGGACAGAGATACACAAAGACAAAGAGAGGGAGACTGCGATGAAGAGTGAGACAGAGAAATGGAGTTGCTGGGAGATGGCAGGGCCAGCTGAACAGCATTTCATAAAGTCTTCTGTTGTGTTTCATATCATAATAACGCTGCTAGCTTGCTGCAATTAAACAGCGTTTCATTCTGTTGTGTTTCATATCATAATAACGCTGCTAGCTTGCTGCAATTAAACAGCATTTCATTCTGTTGTGTTTCATATCATAATAACGCTGCTAGCTTGCTGCAATTAAACAGCATTTCATTCTGTCGTGTTTCATATCATAATAACACTGCTAGCTTGCCACACCTGCTTTGTATACAGCCCAGCTTGGGCCTGTCTTTTTGTGTTTTATTATTGAATTTTCTTTCCTCCACATTATTCTCCCCTCCAAATTACTCTAGTCCAATTTCCCCACTAACCCTGCCTTGTTGGCCACTCTGCAACTACCTGGACAGATGCAAGATTGTGAAGGGCGCTCACATGGTTCACCCAACCACGTGTCGCCGAGCCAGACGATTCTTGATCCAACACAGAAGCCTTTAGTCAGATCTTGTGTGGGATGATTACACTCACTAACTATACTTCCATGATTGAATTGACAGGTGACCAATCCACACACAAGGAGTTGCTGGAGAGCGACGTAGCAAGCTAGATAATTTGACTTGTCGATCCCAAATCCAGGGCAGCGCTATGAGGTCTGGGGAAAGTCAGAGGAGCCAGGCTTGAACCACTGACTATCCTGACGTAGTTTGTCCTGCAAGGCAGCGACTTAGCCCGCTGCGGATCCCCCTAACTTTTATAACATTTATGCTCTGTACCTCTTTCAGATATGCAGCCAGCCATATATTGCTCCCCCATCCAACATGTCTGCATTTGTTGCCAGGAACATGTCACCATTAGCTCTACGAGACTCAAATAATTTATTCATCACACACATGAGTAATTTAAAAGGGTTCTGTGTCATTTGCAATGCCAATTTGTTTTTCAAGTCTGTTTCTTTAAATCTGTCATCGGCTAGGTCTTGATTTATACCCCCAATATATTTAGTTGAGTTAATAAATGTGTAAGCATGTACTTTGTGTATTTCCAACATTGACCAGTGGCGTGGATATACTATTTCAGGACTATTTTAGCCTAGTGCTTCATAGCCCCTCTACACGCTGTCTTTGTCTGGCTGAGCCTCCAGCCAATTAGGGAAGGCATGTTATTTCCAGCCGGAGAGGAGCTCCCTGCAGCCTCCACGGGTCTCAGTGGGAACTGGGGGTTTGGTGCTTGTTATGGGAAACAGCTGAGCCAAGTACTACAAACGTTGGTTTGCTGTTGACGTTTGTCTGCGAAACACGAGCGCGTGTGTCCAGAAGGTGACTCGGCTTCAGGGAACTAACTAACACGGATGCTGCCTTCCTTTCAGGTAAAATGTCCCCGAAGATGTAAGTGCTCTGTCTTCCTCCAACGCCAAAGATGAGCGAGGTGCAGGCCACGGTGGAGTTCGCCGTAGAGCTCCACAAATTCTACAATGTGGACCTGTTTCAACGAGGGTGAGTTGGTCTCATACTCTTAGCTGTCTCTCCACTTTTCACACTGGCCTTGTTTTCGACCTTCAGCTGCTCTTGTTTTTCCTGTTTCGTAGTCTGTTTCTATTTTCGTTATAGCTTTGTGACACAGTAGCAGAAACTGGTAGCCGCATTGAAGTCCTTGAACTGTGAACGTTATATTCCATTTACGGCTCTGTGTGTGCTGTGGGATGTTTCCAACGTGTTCAGAAACAGAAGTAGCTGAAACTCCAAAGTTGTGTAATAGTGTGGTTGTTTTAGTTGTTTCAGTGACACATCAAGTATACATATAGCACGTCCTCCTGTAGCTCTGAGGGTGACGCGTCCTCCTGTAGCTCTGAGGGTGACGCGTCCTCCTGTAGCTCTGAGGGTGACGCGTCCTCCTGTAGCTCTGAGGGTGACGCGTCCTCCTGTAGCTCTGAGGGTGACGCGTCCTCCTGTAGCTCTGAGGGTGACGCGTCCTCCTGTAGCTCTGAGGGTGACGCGTCCCCCTGTAGCTCTGAGG
>JACXGM010035734.1:0-11586 GCA_016801145.1 Umbra pygmaea | reverse complement strand
TGTTTTTTAACGGAAAAAAATAAGAATTTATTTAAAATGAACAAATATTATAATTAATTAGACCATAATAGACTAGGTTAAAAAAATATTTTGCCAAGGCTATAACAAAAAGTGCATTATGCATCTAATTTCTGGGTGTGCCAGCTGCCTCTTTGGGTGGCACAAGCACACCCTGGCACACCCGTGCCTACGCCACTGTCTGACGTCATCTACCTTAACTGAGCTTGCATGTACCCAAGTGGCCATGATTTGCTAGAGCATGACGAAACAAGGTGACAATTGGATGCCTATTCTAATCCACAAGGAGGATTCTAACTCTGGCCTAGCAATGACACCGCTAACGACAAGGCAGTGGATTTACCGCTGCACCATTCAGAAGCCCCTATGTCTGTTTTTTCTTTGTGTGCACCAGTATGCGTGTGTGTAATCAAATACACAAAAAGCATATCATTCGTTTCCATTTCAGATCCATGTAAGGCCTGTGGAATGAAACCCCAGCCAGCCCTCCAACCATAGTATTAGCTCTAGAAAATGTCTGACACATTTCCATTTGACAGTTCCCCCCTTTTGGCATGTCTAATTTGAAGCAACCTGAGCAGCTGCCACTCTCTGCCAATCCAGACTCTCAGACTCGCCTTTCATTACAACACTGCTGTATGGCTGAAAGGTGAAGGATAAATTGGTTACGTCTAAAGTGAAATTGTATCCAAGTCTTTGCAATTCAATTCACTTATCAAAAAGAGAAAACTGTTAAAAGAAAATGTTCCAAGTGCCCAACCCACTAAAAGGTATACCCACAAAGAAGGAAAAATAATAAAAGTCAGATTGCATGTCAATTTCACTTTCAAATGTAAGCAGAGGGTTCACTCTACTATTCATGTAATGCATGAATGGAAGCTGGCAATGGTTTCAAGCAAAGAGTCTTGTCACCACAAAAAATATGTCACAATATTGCTACCTCACAGGCCATTATATTCATAGCTCACATATACTGTATATAATATTAAATCTGCACTGAAGAGGGTCAAACTTTTGGCCTAATATCCCCACTTCAGTAGTTGGACACAAAATGTACCTATGTCATGATCACCAGATTTTGTATTCTGCTACATTTTCTTTAAGTGCCATTACAGTTAGAATTGTCTCCTACTTGGGAACCTGATTACACTCCTTGAAATAAACTCAGTGCTCAACCATGTATCCCTGCTGCTCTCCTGTTTTTTGTATTATATTAAAAGGGGGTTTGGTGATGGGGATCGAATCGGCCATTGAAAATGTAATCAGACATGTAAGAGCAATCTGGGGGATGATCGATTACTGTGATATCTCCTCAAACCTAGATATTAACGACACAATAACACCTGCATTTAAAATACAGCTTACAGCCCTCCAAGAAAAAGTTATTCACAGAGAATACTTATCAGTTACTGTATGTTGCTTGCCCCCAACAGATCTAGCAAACATAATCCACTGATTTGCAGGAGAGCTGGGTAGTGGAAGCTTTTGATTTATTTGAAATAGATTTCTGTGGGGAATTTTACTGGCATTGGATGTGTGTATTGCTGATATGTGGATGTAGCAACAACACTTAAGTATGACATAATTGTAATATGATTTATTATCTCTTGGCTCTTTCTGAAGGTACTGTACATTGTAGCTAGAACACATGGAATTGTTTAAAGCTGGTCCTACATTGTAATGTAGCTATTACAAATATAAGGCTAAATATAATGTTGAAATACACTGTAAATCATTGGAAAATATATTTAGAAGTTTATCATAGAGATTTAAGAAATCTTGCCGTTCTTTCTTTTTGCCCTATTTTTCTTATCATGTTTTCTGGGTAATAGCCTTCCATATGCACAGTTAGCCATTTTTACAGTAACAGTACTTTTGATGCCGACAGAATTTTGTTTACATTGCACAGCAAATAATCAAGGATTGTTATAATGTAGACAATTACTAAGTCTAACTGACCTTTTTGTTAGTTTGTAACTTCAACCACTGGATACAGATGTTTCTGCTTTTTAACAAGATGCTGGTGGCCATAAACAATGCATTTTTTATATTTATGTTCAATCATATTTTTACCACTTTGTCAGCAAAATGGATTTTGCCCTTCAACTGCCGTACCCAGGTTGTGGGATAGCAGAACAGCAGTTTGGTTAGGGAAACAACATGTCCACTCCTACACTTTAGCATTGTGAGATGATTGATTAATAAGGCATATTTTATGATTTATGGGCCAAATAGAAAAGAGCTTTTGGTCAGCACCTACATAGTGTCAGTGTTATTGGTGTACATTTTGCATTAGTATTGGGCAGGCAGAGTTAATGCATTATCTGCTATCCCAGCAACACATTAAATCATTTGCCAACAGCTAGAAAATGCTAACAAGTGAAGTTCTAATGCATGCTAAAAATCCATGGACATTTGAATGTCAAAAAAAACTATGATGTTCCTCTTTGTATTCTGTTAGACTTGTGTTTTAGGGGTAATTAAACGTTGCTAAATACTGCTGATTTATTGATGAGTCTTTAGTTATACTTTCTGCGAGTTGCATGACTACATTACCTAGCCTTAACTCACATAACCTCCTTGATCTAGCTAGCTCTGACAGAGTCCTATCTCTCATAGAAGAAATGTGCTCCAGACAGGTCTTGGTGCAGCACTAAGAGCCTTCTTACTCATATTCTACCAGTTCCTGACTCGTGACCTAGTCCCAACCTGACCTGCCAAGACACAGAACCATGACACAGGAGCAGGATGGTCCCTAAAAGGGTTTACGAAATGATGAAATCATGCCTGGTGTTTGTGTATGTCCATCCGTCTGAGAGAGTGGGACAGACATACTAGATATATAGACGCTGCGAAGCCTTCTGAGCAAACAGGGGTGCCTGACTCCCAGCACCAGGGCAGGGCGGTAAGCTAAATCTCCAGACTGCAATTCATTGTCAGCCCCCAACAGCAGATCGACAGGGCCATTGATTTCCTGATTAATGTACTTATCCGCCATTGGCATTTACTGCTGTGGACATCATTTTAATGTGTGCATGATCAATAGCTCCATCAACACTGAGAATATCCCGCTGTCAAACAGCAGGGGTTAGTCTATGCAGACTGTGCACACTGCACATGCTCTGGTCCCCACATTCATGTGAGGAGATTTTGTGTGTTTAGTGGTCGTCATTCAGTGGTGTAAAGTAACAAAGTAATAATACTTTGTTATTTACATTACTTAAGTAGTTTTGGGGAGTATCTGTACTTTAATTATATTATATTTCTGGCGACTTTTACTTTAATACTTCTAAAAAATATATATGTACTTTTACTCTGCTAAGTTAAGGGACTGTTCATTTTTTATTTAAGGGGCTACCGGAGGAGTTTTGGGATCTTTAGTCAAAATAGACCTGACGCTCCCTTCGCTATCAATTTATTGTTTTTCGCCAGTTAAACGAGACAAGGCATTTTCAGAGCTAAACAGACGAGGACACACTTCACCTCACACAACGTAGGCCTATAATTGTTGTGTACATAAACATAGACATATACTTCTCTCACACAGTGGCATATGTGGGCTAGAAGGTGAGTTTTATTACTGCACCAGCAGTGCCTAATGCTGCGTTCCAGACACAACGTTTAGCCTGTAAGTCACAACTTAAGACTTGGTTATGTTCCAGGCAAAAATCATGGCAACAACAATAGCCGACCTACGCCTAAAGAAGTTAACATTAGCTAGTGGCTACCTAATGTTGATGTTAGATAGTGCTAGCTGATACTAGCAATTTCTAGTCGGCAACCTATTTTGAGCTTCATTTAATAAACATAACCTGTAGTAGTACACAATCATATCTGTATTGTTTTGATTACAATGTGCGTAATTACTTTACGTTGCCTATTTATGTCTATTTATTTTTATTTCACACCATTAACCACCGGCGTCTGTACAGCATCAAAAGGGGTCACCATTGTTGTTTATGTGTGTGTGACGTCAAACTGTAATTGGGAGTACAACAGTCTGGTATGAGTTCACGAGTAGTAATTTACGTGTTTGACTGTCATTCCAGGGCACTTTCACGGGTAGAAGGTTGTGAAAACACAAGTTAAGGGTTGCCTGGAACGCACCATACTTTTCCAAAGTGAGGGAGGCAAAATATGTATATCGTCCAATGCCTGGGCAGTAAGCAACTCTAATAATTCTCTCCACCAACATTATCAAACATACATAATTAAATGAAGAAAACATACATTTACCCCTTTTGGTAAACACATTTATTTTCATGCCTTGATTTGCTTGGAAAATATGAATATCCAACTCTGGAAAAAATGAAGAGGTGTCTTCTAAAACAAATAGAATTGCCTGTTATATGACTTTTGAATGAAATGTGAGTTATGTTCTCAATATGTGTTTTAACAGTTTGTCTGTTTAAATGTTTTTATTATTTATTCTTATTTATATTCTATTTTGTTTCATTTGTTGCTATGCTTTTTATTTTGCTGTATCACAGGGAACCAGTGTAAAAGAGTCACTGCTCTTTACCTAACCAGAATTCCCTACAGAAATAGAATTGTATTAGGCTTTTCATTTATATTTTCTAAGAGGTTTTTACTAGGCTAGTTCAAACTAATCAGGAATAATGATTTTTTTTACCAAATTATTTGCGGAGTAGCAATAATTAGCCTCTTAGCCCATCTGCGCATCTGTGAGCAAGATTTGACAAAGAAAAGTTTAGTGTGATGAATGATAACTATATTTCAGGTAACACTTTATCTTGAGAGTTTAAAAAGTGTATCTTTAGATGTTCTATAGATTATCTGCAGACTATCAACAACATTTTAACAAACTATCTACTACCCCTAACCCTAATCCTAACCTTAACCATTACCCTACAGTAGGTGCCCTACAGAGCACCTACAGATGGAATTTCAGACTCTCCAAATAAAGTGTAACCATATTTCATATAGCCAGCAAAGTATGTGAGTGGAGCGGGGGCAAGGAGCGGACCTCGTTTGACTAGAGTGCAGAGAGATTTCTGAGCGTATATGAGTGGCCCAGAAGGCTCTCACTCAAGTACAGCTCCAGTAGTGCTCACTTCATGTGGTCAGGACATACCCAGCCTAATGAGCCTATATGTGTGTAGAGTACTTGTCTGGCCAGTGCGTTGTTAATCTGTCAACATGGAGTTCGCTAAATACTTAAATAAAGAAACTGACATACAGGTGCAAAATCAAGATTTTGATTTTTTTTACAATAAGCCTACCTGTGATCGTGGGGGTTGGGGATGGTGCAGTTTCGTTTGGTCAGACCAATCTGCTAGCAATGGGGGACAGAGACTGAGAGCTACATGGAAAAATATACACCAAACAAGACACCTTGAAATTTTGCTGTTATCATGAATACAAAAGTTGGGGGAGCCCCCCACCCTAGACTAAAGAACTTGGGTGACCCTCCCCTCAACAAAGATTAAAAGCCATGACCCTCCCCTATTTTCCTCCGGTGGTCCATTCCATAAATACTGAACAGTCCTTAACAAAAGACTTGTTGTTACAAAAAATCTTAATATAATTATCTTTATGAATATAGATTAACCTGTGTGCGGCTACCGTACTAACAATTTGCTTTCTCGAGGCAAGTTGCGGCACATCTCCGGCAATACCCACTCCAGCCCACCCGCGTTTAGAAACACACTTTTGGCAGTTTCTCGACCGAAGCATGTGTGACAACAGGAGCAGTCCTCCATCCTTGTCCACCCGCAGTAGTTTAGATGCTACCACGTTGGCTGCTAGAATGGAAGAAAATAAATAGCAGCCATATTTAAACAAAATGTTTACTCATGTAGGAGTTAAAGATTCTTTGAAATCATAAAGCATATTGAGGTAAGTTGAATATTCAAGTCAAGTCAAGTCAAGTTTATTTATCATGTGCATCGAATAACATACATCATCCCATTCAGAGAAATTATTTTTGACATGGCACGGCGATTCTATGCAGTGGGCTTAAAAACAAGAATTACAACAATATAAGAGTTTTAAAATAATAATGGCAATAGTAATAGTAATACTAAACGCTATGTACTAAGCAGTGGTCTGGGCAAATATAATTGGAAGTTAACTGTATAATATTGAAAAATTGTCTAAAATATAAAAGACCATTTTTTTTCTTTAATATATATACACTCACAAAAAGGATTATTAGGAACACCCGTTCAATTTCTCCTTAATGCAATGATCTACTCAACCAATCACATGGCAGTTGCTTCAATGCATTTAGGGGTGTGGTCCTGGTCAAGACAATCCCCTGAACTCCAAACTGAAAGTCAGAATGGGAAAGAAAGGTGATTTAAGCATGATTTAAGCGTGGCATGGTTGTTGGTGCCAGACGGGCCGGTCTGAGTATTTCACAATCTGGTCAGTTACTGGAATTTTCACGCACAACCATTTCTAGGGTTTACAAAGAATGGTGTGAAAAGGGAAAAACATCCAGTATGGGGCAGTCCTGTGGGCAAAAATGCCTTGTTGATGCTAGAGGTCAGAGGAGAATGGGCCGATTGCTTCAAGCTGATAGAAGGGAAACTTTGACTGAATGCAGCAAAGCATTTGTGAAGCCACAACACGCACAACCTTGAGGCGGATGAGCTACAACAGCAGAAGACCCCACCGGGTACCACTCATATCCACTACAAATAGGAAAAAGAGGCTACAATTTGCAAGAGCACACCAAAATTGGACAGTTGAACTGGTCTGATGAGTCTCGATTTCTGTTGAGACATTCAGATGGTAGAGTTGGAATTTGGTGTAAACAGAATGAGAACATGGATCCATCATGCCTTGTTACCACTGTGCAGGTTGGTGGTGGTGGTGTAATTGTTTGGGGGATGTTTTCTTGGCACACTTTAGGCCCCTTAGTGCCAATTGGGCATTGTTTAAGACCATGTCCATGTCACACATGGGTTGGGGTTTGTAAGTCTTGTCTCTGTGCTCCCTCTGTTTGTGTGATATGCCGCCCTCTTGTGTCCAGTTAATGTCATTGGGTTTGTACTGTTTTTTAATTACGTCACTGGTTAGACACAGATGGGTTGAGTTAGCAATTAGTATGTCTTTGTATATAACTAGGTTGTCATCCTCTTGTCCTTTGTCAGTCAATGTTCCCCTGTTACGCGTTCTTATGTTGGTTTGGTTAGGTTGCCCCACGAGGCAGTATTTACTTTTAAGTAAATGTTTTGTTGAATAAACACTATTTTGATCATTGTACCTTCGCGCCTGTCTCAACTCATTCCTGGAACATGACAGATTGACTGACCTTCAGAGTGAGACAGCGAAGGAGCTCTTCCCTAGCTCCAGGAGATCGGTACTCCGGTGAGGACCTCGACCGGCTTAATCTGCAGCTACTGGAGCAGGCATGGGCTATGGGCTACACTAAGGAGGAAGTCAGTTACGACTCCGAGGGAGTAGCTTGGTTTGGGAGTAGCTGGCTAGAGGAGGCAGGCTACGTTGGAGAGGGGAGTTCTTCCCAGGAGGAGGAGTGGGGAATACCTCCCGAATGGATCGGAAAGGCCGTTCGGAGGACACTACCACCGCTGACTCTCCCACAGCCCCTAATGGCCTCCACTTCTTCGGGTAGGGGTTCCCTATTTCCCGCTAGCTCCCTAGCTATGGGTGGTAGATATCGGGCTAGCTCAGTTAGCTCTCTGCCGAGTCAGGTTTAGGGCAGGAGATCCAGGATTAGGACCCCCCGTCTGACAGGCAGCACAGAGAGTACCCCGGCTAGCTCACTTTCCTCCCTTAGCTTCCTCAGCTACCCTAGCTCTCAGGTTCAGGGCAGTGGTCCGTTACACAGGGCCCCCCCTCTGAGTGCTAGCCCTCCTAGCTCTTCCTCATGTCAGGCTAGCTCAGTTAGCTCTCTACCGAGTCAGGTTCAGGGCAGGAGATCCAGGATTAGGACCCCCCGTCTGACAGGCAGCACAGAGAGTACCCCGGCTAGCTCACTTTCCTCCCTTAGCTTCCCCAGCTACCCTAGCTCTCAGGTTCAGGGCAGTGGTCCGTTACACAGGGCCCCCCCGTCTGAGTGCTAGCCCTCCTAGCTCTTCCTTTTGTCAGGCTAGCTGTAGTAGCCATGCTAGCTTCCATTACAATCAGGGTAGATCTCCTAGGGCTCCAGTCAAGGCCTCCACCCCTACGGTCCAGGGCATTAGTCCCTATTCTAGGGCTCCCTGTCGTAGGGTTAGGGCTCCCCTTCTTAAGATGGCCGATTTTCCTCTTTGTGAGAGCGAAGAGGAGGAGATGCCGGCCCTCATAAGAGGTTCCCCGCTTCCCAGGGAGGACTGTCTCCCCAAGAAATTATTTGGGGGGGGGCTATGAGGGTTGGCGACAGCCATTCCCAGCAGTCGGCCTGCAGCTACCTCCAGCAGTCTGCACTCCGCCACCATCAGCCGAGTGCACTCAGTCACCTGGAGCAGACTGCCCACAGCCTCCGGCAGCAGTCTGTCCACCGCCTGAGACTCCGGTCACCTACTTGGTGTTGGCCTCTGCTGAGACCCTGCTGGGCACAGGGCTAGAGGCCCTACTCCTTCCTCCACCGCCAGGGTTTGGCGACGACACCTCCTGGGAGGACGCCGGACCTCTGTCGTCGACGCTTCTGCTCTCCGGACCTCCTGCTCAGCCGCTGCTGTCGTCCGGACCCCCGTCGTCGACGCCTCTGCTCTCCGGACCCCCTGCTCAGCCGTCGCTGATGTCCGGACCCCCTGCTCAGCCGTCGCTGACGTCCGGACCCCCTGCTCAGCCATCGCTGACGTCCGGACCCCCTGCTCAGCCATCGCTGACGTCCGGACCCCCTGCTCAGCCGCCGTTGACGTCCGGACCCCCTGCTCAGCCGCCGCTGACGTCCGGACCCCCTGCTCAGCCGCCGCTGACGTCCAGACCCCCTGCTCAGCCGTCGCTGACGTCCGGACCACCTGCTCAGCCATCGCTGACGTCCGGATCCCCTGCTCAGCCGCCGCTGATGTCCGGATCCCCTGCTCAGCCGCCGTTGACGTCCGGACCCTCGTCCGGACCCCCGTCGCTGATGCCCGGACCCCCGTCGCTGATGCCCGGGCCCCCGTCCGGATCCTCGTCGCCAGGGCTACTTGACACCCTGCGGCCAGGGCTCCCAGACACCCTGCCGTCTTGGCCACCTGAACTGTCTTTGCCAGGGCTACCAGACACCCTTCCGCCCTGGCCTGCTGTACTACCTGACCCCTGGTCTCCTGAACTGCCTTACTCCGGGCCGCCTGACCTGTTTGTCCCAGTGACGTTGCCTGCCCCTGTCCCAGTGCCTGCCCGTTTCCTGGTGCAGTTCCCTGTCCTCTTCCCAGTGTCATTGCCAGTCCCTGTCCCTGTGCCTGTCCCACATGACCTGGGGCCCCTCTCGCTCCCTTATGACCCAGGGCCCCTCTCGCTCCCTTGTAACCCAGGGCCCCTCTCACTCCCTCATGACCCGGGGCCGCTCGCTCTCCCTCATGACCCTGGGCCCCTGCCTGTACCTCATGTCCCAGGGCCCCTCTCGTCCCCCCTTGTTTAGCCCACCTCGGTGTTGTGGGCCGTGGGGGAGGATTCTGTCACACATGGGTTGGGGTTTGTAAGTCTTGTCTCTGTGCTCCCTTTGTTTGTGTGATATGCCGCCCTCTTGTGTCCAGTTAATGTCATTGGGTTTGTACTGTTTATTAATTACGTCACTTGTTAGACACAGATGGGTTGAGTTAGCAATTAGTATGTCTTTGTATATAACTAGGTTGTCATCCTCTTGTCCTTTGTCAGTCAATGTTCCCCTGTTACGTGTTCTTATGTTGGTTTGGTTAAGTTGCCCCACGAGGCAGTATTTACTTTTAAGTAAGTGTTTTGTTGAATAAACACTTTTTTGATCATTGTACCTTCGCGCCTGCCTCAACTCATTCCTGGAACGTGACAGTCCATCCCTTTATGGCCACCATGTACCCATCCTCTGACAGCTACTTCCAGCAGGATAATGCACCATGTCACAAAGCTTGAATCATTTCAAATTGGTTTATTGAACATGACAATGAGTTCACTGTACTAAAATGGCCCCCACAGTCACCAGATCTCAACCCAATAGAGCATCTTTGGGATGTGGTGGAACGGGAGCTTCGTGCCCTGGATGTGCATCCCACAAATCTCCATCAACTGCAATATGCTATTCTATCAATATGGGACAACATTTCTAAAGAATGCTTCCTGCACCTTGTTGAATCAATGTCACGTAGAATTAAGGCAGTTCTGAAGGCGAATGGGTGGTGTTCCTAATAATCCTTTAGGTGGGTGTATATTTTAACTGAATATTTTTTTTAAAATAAACTTAAATGTATATGCATTGCATTTGAATGTTGTTGTAACCAATTTTCAACCTAACGCTGGTGGGCCGCCGGCGGTTACAGCTGATGGTACGCTAGCTTTTTGCTCATCGTGTAACGGGCAGTCTGCCAGCGACAGTTTTAGACAGAAATCCTCTGGGATACCTACACATTCATACTGTTGTTCCAGTTAGTCAATCAGCTGCGTATAGGCTACAGTATATCCTGGGCTAGTCTTATGCTCTAAAGTTCTATTTCAATGAAAAATATTTTTAACTATTTAGAAAATTGGTTACAACTACATTGAAATACAATACAAACACATTTACGTTTATTTGGAATTTCAAAATTGAATTCAGTTATGAAATATATCTTCAAGTAAAAAAAGTTTGTCTTTTTAATTTTAGACAATTTTTCAAGGTCTAAAACGTTGCTTACCTGCCGGTGGAACTCTTGGCCAGCAGTGGACTGCCTGTTAAACGATGAGCAAACCACCTGGCGGACCACCAACTCTGCCACTGCAAATATTGGAGAAGTGACTACAAACAAAATTATGTAGATGTTAGCTAGCATATACTGCAACACACTGTACTGGAGTACAGTATGCCTATTCATGGACAGTGTACACAGTTTTATGATCTGCTCCCACGTAGTTTCATCCATTACCCAGTGATGTCACTGGACCCCTTAGGAAGTGCAGAACACATTTAGAAGTTTTTTTTGTACGATATTGTGAAAACAACCCTGGAAAACGATTTTGCAGAGTTTTAGGCCTTGATGGTCGCTTTAAAGGTACAATATGTAGTTTTCCAAAACACTAACAAAAGACATATTTTGCATTAAAAAAGCAAACATCACTATACTGTCACGTTCAATGCTGAGAGACAGGCGCGAAGGTTCAATAATCCAATGTACTTTATTCAAAACAAAACAATACTGCCGCGTGGGGCTTTACAAATGTATAGATAAGGCACGAACAGGAACGCGTACAGGGAAACATTAATGGACAAGAGACAAGGGGAGAACACCATGACTATATACAAGCACATACTAATTACTAACTCAACCCACCCGTGACTAACAATTACCCAACCAATAATCAAAAATGAACCTATGACAAAACTAGACACAAGAGGGCAGCAAAACAACACATACAGAGGGAATCACAGAGACTAAACATGGAAACCTCACCTCAAATGTGACATAATCCCCCCCCTAAGCCCACAACACTGGGGTGGGCGAG
>JACXGM010035733.1:0-11586 GCA_016801145.1 Umbra pygmaea | reverse complement strand
AACAAAGGCATAGACCATCTACAATAGCCTAAAATATTGTAAGTCAAACAGCAACAGTCACTAAAAGAAATCTAGATTAGGCTACGGCCGAGTCCAAGCCTCTTATTATCTCTTGTTGTCATCCGAGAACGCTTTGGTTTTTGCCACCCGGAAGAACGTCTATTATTGTTGTGACGTCATGGTGAATTGTCGTATAAGACGACTACCCCCCCATTTCATCGCAAATTTTATCGCAGAAATATCACCACTTTTTAAATACCAATCGTGTGTTTTTTATAAATGGAAGTAATTTATTTGGAAAATAATGATAATGTTGGCTTAACATAAAACATTTTAAATAAAATCTTATCAATATATTTTAATGAAAATCTTCACTTTTAAATAAAATGTATAAATTCATGTCTTTTGATTTTTATGATAAATATAATGAAAATTAAAGCTGCAAGCAGCGTTATGGGGTCCAAGTAGACATGTAGGGATCACCCGAGGAATTTTGCTTGCTGCTTTCGTATTCCGGTGCTACCAGCAGTCTTTGTTCCAACATAAAGGAAATGTTATCAAGCCATGAAGGTAAATTAGGAAAAAAAAAAAACAAAAAAAAGTGTAAATCGGGGTGTGTAGTTGGACACCCCATGAGATCAATCTTTCTGTAACTTATTGTGTGTATCCCTGGCATAGGTCTTTATCAGTGTAGGAATTTACAGAGCTCTCATATACCATTTGTGGTATTGATGGCCTTGTAAATAAATGATAAGGTGCTCCCTGAATTCCTGTTGATTTCCTGTAATTTTGCTGATTTGTAAAAAAATGTATCAGTGAGATTTATAGCTAGCCTTGTCCTACCAGACTCTTGTACATATTTCATTTGTACAGAGACTCTGGCCACTCTCCATTGACAAGCGTTAACTTCCTTACAGGCGGGTACTCTGTTGAAGTTTAAAACTATTGGCTCTGCCATAACCAATCACTAACGTTTGTTCGTGACTACACTCAAACTAGCGCAGGACATCAACCAAATTGTTCTCAGCCACTCCCTCTGTTCGCTGATTGGACTGGTAAAAAATTGTTCGGTGAAAACCAGGGAATATGCCGCAAATCCAGACGGAGTACTGAAAGGAAATGAAGTACGTAGGAGGGCGGAGCCAGGCTAATTTATATAGCACCCCCATGAGGTTGATCTTTGTGCCTTACCACCCCAACACTTCCCCAATAAGGTACTACCTGAATTCCTGCTTAATTCCTGTAAATTGGCTGATTGTTTGTGAATTTCCTGTCATCTGTCAAATATTTAGCACCCCCAAGAATTTGATCTTTGCCAAGTACCACCCCCAACATCCCTCCAAAAAGGTACTACTCGAATTACTGCAAAATTCCTTTAATTTAAAAAAGAAATGTCTTAACATCAGTGAGGTTTATAGCACCCCCATGAGTTTAATCTTTCCTTACCTTTTTGTGTGTATTCCTAGCATAGGTCAACATCAGTGTAGGAATATACATTTGTAGTATTGACAGCCTTGTAAATGTAGTGCTGTGCCTACGTCAACTTAATTCGCTAATTGCGGAATTGGCGTTGGAGATAAACTTTCTTTATGTAACTTTTAAAGATTGTGGTCTAGTGGTTCACTGTACTAAGCGGCGTGCAAATCCGTTCAATGCTTCATGAGGAGATGTCGCTTAAAGGTACAATATGTAGTTTTCCAAAACAATAACAAAAATAACAAAAGATGTACTTAAAAAAGCAAACGTCACTATACCTATATTATATATATTCCTTAGTTGTATACTTACATTATCCTAAAGGTTTCTACCAACTTTCAAACCCAGAGAAATTGTTTATATAATTTGAAGACACGGGACGTTTCATTGTCTTCCGTCAATGGCGTCATATAACCTTTGACTGCTCCAGGGAAGTTCCAGGGAACCGCCAAACATAACATGAATAAAGTTATAATATTTTTAACAATACATTACTTTGTCAGTGAACATTATTTCTGCCGGATTGGAAGGTTGTCATTGAAGACGATAAAAAACCCATGATCCCACGCTACTTCCCGATGTCATACATACAAGTACATCTTTTGCTATTGTTTTGATTGAGAGACCCCTAGCGGCCAAAAACTTGGTTATTTAGATCTCGGTTTTTTTCCAAGTTTGAGGGACTTCTACATCGCCACCTTCAAGCGCAATGGCATGGGAGTGTTTATGTCCGTGAAATTTCAGACCGCTTGACCAAACGGCATCTGAATTATTGAGCTCGGAAAATTACCCTGGAGAAGAATAATAATGATAAAATGAACAATTACAATAGGGTCCCATACCTTCAGTACTTGGTCCCCTAATCAACTGCATTCATTTCGTATTTCTAGCACCAATTGAAATCTATTTCATAGTGAAAAAACAGTCATAGTTGTTTGTCACCATGATCTTAAAAATTTTAATAACTTCTCCTGAGTTGTTGGTTAACATGTCCTACTTTTGAGCCACTTTGCTTGAGACGATTATTGTCTCTCCATCTTTCAGGCCAATTTTTAAGTATATATACTCACATGGCAACACTGATCGAGAAGCATCTGCGAAACACGTTTAGTGACGGCAAATAACCTATTCCCATAATTCAACACAAATGAAAATAATTAAGAAATATATGCTAATATATTCCATAAGTTATATACTTTCCAAACATTTTACATTTATTTCAGAGTACCCATTCTGCTAAATCGAATAGAGCAACAAAACAAAACAAAATTTTTTATATAGTTTTTTAACAAGCCATCCCATAATTATTGTACAAACCATGATACATAAATACCAATGAAACGTAAGTTACAGTTAGTTCTGGGAGGTGGATGAGGTCCATGGTCATGTGAGGTGGAAAGTGAAAAAGATAAATCCTGATACTTCCCAACAGGGGCAGGGATCGACCCAAACCCATCCAATAATCCGTGTAACGCACCGCGGCCTGCGAGCCTCTGTTGTGAGCATAGACAATTAACCTATGCTGCTCAGGTGTGTTGGGCGACGCCCTTGGCCAGTACACCTTTTTCAAGTTATTTAGACAATATGCTGTTGTGATTGACAGTGCGCTTCAGTCAGGAAGGGAATAGTCTCGCGTGACCTTGGGTAACAATAATAATAATAATAATAATATAATAATAATAATACATTTTATTTGCATTGCACTTTACATTCATAGCAATCTCAAAGTGCTACAGAGCATATAATAATGCAATAAAAAGTCAACAATTAAAAATAAAGAAGATCAAGGTCAAATAAATAATTAAAAGGAAAACATATAAAATACATTTAGTACAGTGGTTCTTAATCCTTGTCCTGGGGACCCACAGCCATCTCACAGTTTTGTTGTAGCCCTAAATTAGCTCACCTGATTTCAGCAGCCAAGAGCTTGATGAGTAGTTGACAAGTTGATTCAGGTGTGCTAGCTCTAGGAAACATCTAATACATGGAATGGCTGTGGGTCCCCAGGACAAGCATTAAGAACCACTGATTTAGTAAAAAGCCTTTTAAAAAATATGTTTTTAGGTTTTGTTTAAAAACAAGTCTACCGTAGCCATTCAACAATTGCGGAAGTAGCCGTCTGACTTGCAAGACTAGGAAGGGAACATTCGTTCTACAGATTTTTTGCGCCCTCTGTGTTTGTGAATGTGTACTGCCATTTATAAATATAGACCCTGAATATTAGATAAGGCCACATTTTCAGATGTATTTCCAGGGGAAGAAAATGCAAAGAATACACCATGGTTGAAAATGTGCTTTCAAAAGGGCTTTGGGACAAAGTTGTGGAAAGGCAGAAGTGAGTAGAAGGATACAAAAAGATTTCAAAGGCTTTAACAATCCATCCGAGTACTGTTCAGAGCATTATTAAGAAGTGGAAAGCGTATGGCACCACCAAAACCTTGCCTAGATCGTGCCATCCCTCCAAACTGGATGACTGAGCCAGGATGACATTGATCAGCAACTTTGAAGGATTTACCTGACCTTTGCTCACCACAAAATTTGATGACCCGATCTGCACACAAGGAGTCACTGGAGAGCGATGTGGCAAGGTAGATAATTTAACTCATCTATCCTAAATCCCAGACAGCACAACTGCCATTTAGCGCTACCTTGTTCTGGAGGCCTGTGGAAAGGCGGAGAACACATAGTATCAAAACACTGATTATCATGATGTAGTGTGTCCTGTAAGTCAGTGACTTAGCCTGATATGCCACGCGGACACCCCTCAAAAAAGTATTTTTAGTGGGTTTTGATTTCGGGCTGTAACACAAAAAATTTACGATGAATTTCTATTGGCACTGTATATAGATTTGTATGACATAATACAGTTTTAGAAAAAGTTAAGAGCAATGCAATATCATCAGTTTCTCTGATTTTACAATTGATAGGTGTGTTTGTGTAAAATGAACAAGAAAGTTGCCATGAACTACAGACATGTCTCCTTCAAGTATTGTCATTCAGAGCCTGTATTTGCAGAAAATGGCACTTGTTCAAAGTAACAAAACAGATGCAGTGTTGCAATACCTCGAATAATGCAAAGAAAATTTGTTAATATTTATTTTTAAACAACACTATACTAATGTGTTAATTTAGGATGAATTCAGAAATCAATATTTGGTGGAATAATATCTGTCATGAATCTTTGCATGCTCTCCACCAGTCTTTCACAATGATGTTTGGTGTGTTTATGCCACTCCTGGTGTAAATTCAAGCAGCTCAGCTTATTTTGAAGGTTTGTGACCATCGATCCTCCTCCTGATCACATTCTAGAGCAGTTGTCTCCAACCCTAGTCCTGGAGAGCTACCATCCTGTAGGTTTTCACTGTACCCACACATAGTGGAGTCCCAGTAATCTTATCAAACAGCAAATGATAAGAATCAGGTGTGCTAAAATAGGGTTGGAGTGAACTATCATGACGTAGCTTTCCAGGACCAGGGTTGGAGACCCCTGTTCTAGAAGTTTTCAATGGGTTGATTTAAGAAAAATCAGGCCATTGCGTCACAGAGTTTGTCCTTTCTAAGGACCAGTCAATATATTACTTGAATGCACCTTCACAATATCCCGTCTTGTGGAACATGAACCCAAGTGTGTCTAGAAGCGTGACAGTGCGTCAACACAAACAGACCTTTGTCACCCAGACCACAGCCCTTTCACACACACCAGGGCCATTGTCAGCACATCCGTTCATATGGGTGATGTAAGGGTCTGGTACTAGGAGGAACGAGATGTAGCTACAGGCAGCATGGGATTAACAATAGGCAGGCATGACAGCGTGAGCTAGCATCACATAGCCTCAGTGGAATAACAAACTTCAGTCAACATGGTAAGAGCAATACTGTCTTGTATGTGTTTAGGTGTTTGATAGCTAGCAAGATATGCAGTGTATAGTTCAAGATGTATTTACTACTATTTATTGTTTTCACAATAATTGTAGTAGTGGCAGGTTTAACTATTCTGATATGTGTTTGTCATGGTAGATAAATGAAAAGATAGTAATACTCCTCCTGGGACTCGTTTGTGTCACCTCAGCCAATGAAGGTATGTTTCAGTTGGAAAGCTATGAAATACAACAATACCTAAAGAGAGTCACACTAAGCATATTTGTATAATTTCTTTAAATTCAGGATGCTTATGTTAATGTTCCATTGTTGTAAAAATATGCAAATATTTTATAATCTTATTATAGCAGATATAGCATGTTACTTCCATGACTTTACCTGCACATTACTTATTAGTTTTAAAGTTGTGCAACTTAGAAGTCTTGTCCTAATTAATGTGCAGTAAAGCTACATTTTTCTTATGCTTTAACTGTAAAACAGCTAGTAGAAATCATGAGAGGTTTGTTAGTTGAATGGATAAGTTGTTGGACTGACAGTCACAGATACCTGTTTTACTTTTAATTTGCTTCAGTTCTTCTGTGTTTTATACAACTGTGATGGCTCTAATAAATGGAATGTGGTTGTTTCTGTTGTTATTTTCAGTTGGTCTGGGCGGGAAAGTATTGATCTTCCCGTATGAGACAGACTTCAGTTTCGTGGGGCTTGTTCCTCAAAAGGACATGGGTCTGCGTGCTTTCACACTGTGCATGCGCATCGCCACGGAGTTGGAGGGCGAGCGGCAGATCATTCTGTTTGCCTATCGCACACCTGACTACGACGAGTTAAATGTGTGGCGTGAAAAAGATGGCCGTGTCTCCTTCTACCTGAGCGGCGATGGTGCCTTCTTCCACCTGCCACCCATAACCACCTTCAGAACAAGTCTCTGTCTCACATGGGAGTCCCGTACCGGGCTGGCTGCCTTCTGGGTGGACGGCCGGCGTAGCACATACCAGGTGTACAAGCCAGGTCACACAATAAAGCCCAAGGGGACAGTCCTCTTGGGGCAAGACCCAGACAAACATCTGGGAGACCTGGAGGCGGTGCAGAGCTTTGTGGGCGAGGTGACCGACCTCAACATGTGGGATTATGTGCTGACCAGAAGTCAGATCCAGGCGTTGCATTATGGACATAAGATCTCCAAGGGAAACATCTTCGACTGGGCCACCATCGAGTACAATCTGAATGGAAATGTAATGGTGGTGGATGATGACTGACTTGAAGTGGAGTCTCAAGCCAACCTGGATGTAACCTGCTTATGTGTCAGTGCTGTGCTTCTACTGACATATTTGTTCAATTTGTTGCTCTAGTTAAAGTATCAACTTCAATTACCAGTGTTCGCTCACAAAATACCAGTGGTTCTAAAGAATGACACACATTTTGGTTAACAAAGGTTTCCTTGAGCGTCAGGGTTCCTCAGATTGTAAGTGTAAGTGGGTTCTTCAAGGACATTTTTAAATTGTATTTTAAATAACTACTTTTAATAGTTCTTGAAATTACAAACCATTTTGTGTTATTCATTATTTAAAAATGTGATACACATTTTAAATGTAGAGGTTTGCTGTTGGAGTCTGCTTTCTAATGAATGTTCATTACAAATTGTGTGCAATATCCAAAGACTAATAAATTGGCCTCGTTTGCTAGGCTTCAATTAAGTTTTAAGAGTTTTTCACACTGCTGCGGTGTACATACATAAATAATAAGGGCCTTTGAAAAAACCTATTTAACCACATGGTGGCAGTGTATGATGGCAATGAGTATTGAAACATTGTATGATAATAGGGTATTCAAAAGCTCAATATTTCAATTGCTTTTGTTTCAACTAATTAATCGGTTTACATTAGAGCTGCAAAGCTTACTTGTAAATTAATTTTTGTGATTTCATCGCTAAAATGTTATAATATTGTTACACTTTTGACAGTTATGGAAAACAACTGACCCATTAAGAGTTTAAGGGGGCGACTAAAAGTGGGAAAGGGAGAATAATTATTATTTTTATATTTAGAATTGTCACTGTGATTTGAGACAAACAGCAATTATAAAAAAAACATATTGCCATAATGTTGCCTTTTGTTAGCAAACCCCCACTCGTAAATTTGTAATATATTTTAACTGATGTAAGAGTGCTTTTGGGTCTGAAATGAAATGATGTGCACTGATAGTTTGTAAAATAGGTATTTTTAAGCATGCTTTTTAAAATTAAAGCTGTTATTACTGGAGACACTATTATAATTTTAATATAGTTCATTGTTTTACCTAAAATGAAATGGATGAAACAACACGTTACAGTATGTGTTTTTATCAATAGCACACCAGTTTTTGTCAATGTTTAGGAAAGTTGATAGGTTTATTTAAATGTTTTCCCAGAACTAATACACTGTTAGTTAATTTTGGGCCATTATTTTTTGAAATATACTGTACAAGCAGATAACATTATTACCATTGACATACAGGCCAACCTGAGGTGTTGCTGAAGAATTCAAATCCCTGGAAGATGCTCACATATTAGGGAAATACAGTACATGTGTTTTGTTATGTTTAACACATTAGAATAAAATATTGGTGTTTTATGTTTTAGAGTGTTATCTTCTAGGGTTTCAAAAGAACCCCAGAAGATAACAATTGAGTGTGGATGTATTTGTGCATGCAAAAAAATGAAAATAATGGGGTGTGGAGCTGATGCAAAAAATCTGAAGTATACAGTTTGTATACAGATGGCTGTTTGATTGAGCTGTTTTTTCCCCTTCTTTTAGAGCAATGTGAACACAATTATCTTGGTTCATTTGGACAAGCATAATGCCACTTTGACTTTGACCATTTGGGTGTACCCTACAGTTCACCTGGGCTTCTGCAGTCTTATAAGTGAATGGGTAGGATTAGGAATGGTTTGCTAATTGTAAATCGGCAAGTTCACAACATTGTTTTTATTTGCATTATTGGAAAATTGGTCAAAAGTTTTAAATTAGTTGAAATGTCATAACATTTAGAAACTCGGACTATTAATGACAGGGAGTGAACTATTCTTTGAGCTCGTATTTTCAGAGGAAGAGTTGCATCCCCTTCTATATAGTGAGTAAATTTATTAATCTCCTCATCACCATTATGGAAAACAAGGAAACTATTGCCCATTGTCACGTCCTAGTGGTGGGGGAAACCCATCACAGATGATCAGCTTTTTGAGGTTATACTCTATTTTCTAAGTTTTTTATGGAGAAAAAATATATTTTGGTTAATGGAAGCAAATGTTGATTGATGGAAGGCATTCTGGTAAGACTACTTAACAAACGTAACTGGTCTGTGCCAGCAGTTTCAAAAAGCCAGACGAGTTTTAAATAACCAGACGAGGGAGAATCTTTGTTTAATGACTGTAGGCTCATTTTGAAAGCTCCCGCCAGGTGATATGTGTATGAGTATAGATCTGAGTATAGATCTCCAGCCTGAGTTTGGTGTTGCGGTCTAATCTCCTGACAGTCACACCCCCTAGCGACGGGTCGTGCCCTTCCACGCTGTCTCCCTAGCTTCTGCATCCCAAAATGCCTCATTTCCATCACATGCTTGCATCACCAACCTACCACTTTGCTACCCTTTTTATTTTAGTTTTTCACCATTATTTATCCAGGCAAGTGGACTAAGAAACAATTCTTATTTGCAGCCGCAGCCTGGGACCAATGAGTAACTAAAATAACCAATTGTTTCAACCACGGTACTGTATGCAGAAGAGCGTCTTGGAAAACACGTCAAACCTTGAAGCAGATGGGCTACAGCTGCAGAAGTCCTCACCAGGTGCTATTCTTCAGCTAAGAACAGGAGACTGAGGCTACAATTGGCACAGCCCCATCACAATTGGACAATAGATCGTTGCCTGGTCTGATGAGTCTCAATTTCTGCTGCAACATTCAGATGGTAGGGTCAGAATTTGGCATAAACAACATGAAAGCATGGATCCATCCTGCCTTGTATCAATGGTTCAGGCTGTTGGTGGTGGTGGTGCAATGGGTGTGGGAATTTTTTGCACACTTTGGGCCCCTTGGTACAAATGGATCCTCGTATAAATACCATGTCCATCCCTTTATGACCACAGTCTACCCATCTTCTAATGACTACTTCCAGCAGGATAATGTGGCATGTCACAAAGGTCACAGTATCTCAAACTGTTTTTTTGAACATGATAATGATTTCACTGTACTCAAATGGCCTCCACATTTACCAGATCTCAATCCAGTCAATCACATTTGGGATGTGGTGGAATGGGAGATTTGCATCATGGATGTGCAGCCAACAAATCTGCAGCAACTGCCTGATGCAATAATGTCAATATGGACCAAATTCTCTGAGGAAAGTTTCCAGCACCTTGTTGAATCTATGCCTCAAAGAATTAAGGCAGTTCTGAAGGCAAAAGGAGGTCCAACACAGTACGTTAGGAGTACCTAATGAAGTGGCCGGTGAGTGTATTTATCTACATAAAATTAATTTCCAATAGTTTAATTTGGAGAGTTAGGCTTTTAAAATATCAACAATATTTCAATGTACATTTGTAAATCAATAACATTTGAGAGAAAGTCGGGTTAGTTTTGCAAGGCACTGTGTATCAGGTTTGTTATGTGCAACAAATTGATACCAATCACAATCTATGATACAAATGAAGTGTGTTATTTTGTGTACCAAATCAAACAATGTCATATTTTTGGAACATACATATCTACGGTACTAGGCTTCATGTTGTCAAGGTTCACCATGAAAAAGAAAGGAACAAGGTAGACACATCAACAGATCTGACAGTAACTTTATAAAAATAAGAAAATATAATTGTGTTACTTTGTGTTCTGAAATTGTACTTCAATGATAAATTGAATGTTTGACACAATATGTCTCCACATTGATAGGATTTTTTATTTTATAATAGAAATCATTATGTTACACACAACGTAGACAAATATGAAAATAAAAAAGTTAAAAGTAAAGTAAAAATAAATAATAAACAAACAAACAAAATTGCCTGTAATCCCACTTATTCCAAACAATTAAAGTTCTCTAAATTACATTCTCTATATATAAGTAAGCATTACACCAGTTAGATAATGTGATACTACTAGCTCCATTGATTTTATTAGTGGATTTCTGTAGAATACGTATATAATTAAACAGATATTTCCATAATATTTCAACAATGTCACAGTAACAGAACATAAAAGTGTAATTCTCTATTGCAGAGAAAGAATGTCTATCGACTATAAATCTACGCTTGTGAGGAAAATAAGTCCTGTGTACCAATTCTAAATGCATCAATTGATGTTCAATGTTCTTAGATGAGTTAAAAATATTGTAGACATACATCTATATGATGTCTTTAATAGCTGTTTAGAGTTTGAGTTAAACAACCATGATGAGCCAGGGAAAGAATAAGAGTCTTACAAATCTTGAAATTATTTAAGACACTGTTGATTGGATAAATTGTTCAATATCCAAATTCCTTGCTTGGCCCATTGTGTAAAGTGGAAGGGAGTTAAAAGTTTTCAATCAAAAATCTCATCCTACCAATCCTAGACATCGGTGATGTCATCTACAGAACTGCCTCTAACTCGCTCCTGAGAAAATTTGATAATTACTGTCTACCACAATGCCATTTTTTTTGTCACCATTCTTTTGCCCCATTTAACACCCACCACTGCAACCTCTTTGCACTAATCGGCTGGCCCTCATTACACACTTGGTGCCTAACTCACTGGTTTCAACACATCAAGTCCTTACTATGCAAAACCCCACCATACCTACATTCACTTGTTACCATAGCCTCACCCACACACAGCACTCAAGCAGGTGCAGTACATCTCTCTAGCCACCCCAAAAGCCCATACCTCCTTTAGCCGCCACTCCAAATGACTGGAATGAACAACATAAGTCTCTAAAACTTGAGAACACCACCCCCCTCACTGATTTTAAAGAACGACTGTCATGACTACAGTCTTCCATCCATCCATCCATCCATCTTCATCCGCTTATCTGTGATCGGGTCGCGGGGGCAGAAGCTCCAGCAGGGGACCCCAAACGTCGTTTTCCCGAGCCACATTAGCCAGCTCCGACTGGGGGATCCCGAGGCGTTCCCAGGCCAGGTTGGAGATATAATCTCGCCACCTAGTCCTGGGTCTTCCCCGAGGCCTCCTCCCAGCTGGACGTGCCTGGAACACCTCCCTAGGG
>JACXGM010035732.1:0-11586 GCA_016801145.1 Umbra pygmaea | reverse complement strand
AGTAGTTAAAGAACACACTTAAGCAAGTTATGAACAGATGGCTGTTATATATATTTTGTTTGTCGAATAAATATGTACTCACGTGATCCAAATTACCTTTTGAAAGGTGTGTCCCCATATGTAGGTACTTTGTCACATGTCCCTATTTTTCACATAAACGAGTATGTGTGTGTGTGTGTGTGTGTGTGTGTGTGTGTGTCCTTAACATTCTGAATTACCTTGTGATGCATGGGTTGCACCCACACTAGGCTTACCTATAGGGTGGACCATTTCCAGTATCTAATGCATTTGGGGTTTTTGGCACCCTTAAAAGTCTAATGTGCCAAGTAGTTATGTAAGTATCATCTTAAATTTAAGGAAAGAACACTTAAAGACTTTACCTGTAAACAAAGTTTTTGTGCAGGAAGTCCATCTGTGGTACAGTTGATACATGAATCTTAACTTCACAATTACCACCTCTCTGTGCAAGGTAATCAACTGTCCATTTGTCCAGGCATGCTCCAAGACCTACATCTTTCAGCACCACGGGTCTTCGCTACATAAAACAAAAGCATACCAAGCAATATCAAATGGGCAATGCAGAAATCACGTCAGATTTTTTCATTTAGTGATGACTTACCATTGGGTAAATATCTCGTGCAAAAATTTCCTTATTCACACTTGTAATGACAGGGACGGAAATGTTTTCCTGCTGTTCCATAATGTCATTGTTTAGACGTGCATCTGACTACATCTCAGTTCCACGTCCGTGAATGAACCGTTTCAGTGTCGCACTATTTACTTTCCGCACAAATTCCACCTTCGACACGACAACATCCGTGTGTGCCCTGTGCACTGGTTATATTATTATAAATACTATAACACATGAACTTTTAAAGCTGTTAAGTAAAATACATTAATGACATATTACACAGTAACATTTTATAAACTTTCGTTTAATGGTAAATGACAGGAACTAAGTAAATCACTTCCATGTTTGCTGTCGGCTAACAGAGTGATGGTGGACAGATAGAGAGGAAAGATGGCTCTCCCCATGTTAAGAGGTTGCTACTGTAACAGGCCTCCTTCATTACTTAACTATTTCTTGAAATCCGCGCACATTGTTCTTCCGCGGTCCAGCAAGGCGACCCGCCGGGCACCTACGTTGTCTGCTAATGTTGTGTCCGCAGCCAGAAGTTACAGCACTGATGGAGGTAAACCACAACCAAAGGTTGTTGTGCTTGGCATCCCTAACCTTTTCATATGGTTCAGAACCAAAATATACTACTTTTTGATTCGAGCTTATTTTGACAAGGAATTCAGCGTCGAAGAATTCACTGAGGGATCGAAACAGGTGAGCAATATCATAAAAAAATATGTTGCAATACATTCAAAAACTAGTCGTAACTAGCTTACTACCCAGAGCTGAAAATATAGTATTTTCTATGCCAGCCAATAGAAAGAGACTTGAATAGCAAGATGTTTTTAATCATCCTATTGATCTGTTTGTGTCCTTTTGTTTCAGGCTTTTTTCCATGTTTCAAGACTGTTGTCAGGGAGTCAGTTTGAGGCTCTTGAGGGTCTTGTTGCTAAAGATGTGAGTATAATATGGTCTGAAATTTCTGTAAAAAAAAGTTTAAAAAAAACACTCTCTGCCAGCATTGGGCCTGTTCTCATATTCCCTCTTCTATTGGCTTCCAACACAGCTGATTGCAAAACTGAAAGAAAAATGTGCTTTGCTCCCACCAAACCACATGCAAGCTCTATCTGCAGGTCCCGAAGACTTGATGTACACAACTCCAAGCGATGTTGGTATCTTTTATGAGGATGATGGTAAGATCCAGATGATATTTACAAAACTAACTGTAACCCACTTAACATTCTTACTTAAAGGTACAATATGTAGTTTTTGGCCACTAGGGGTCTCTCAATAAAAAACAATAACACTGTTATGCCAGCAACGCAAACTCAGTTAGTTTTTTCAAAACAATAGTGCTTGTTTTAATTCATTGCAATAATCATTGTTAATTCATTATAAAGCTAGTGAATTGTAACCAAATGCAATTGTATTGTGTGTAAAGAAACAGTAAGAGTATCTGATAGCAAAAAATAATTTAATATATTTTTAATAATTTTTTTTGCTGAAATTCGAGCAGAAAATGATTGGCAGAAGCAGAGAAAACAGTTGTCATTTCATCAGTAATGTTAATCTTAGTTAAACACTCCCAGCTCCCGGTGCTGTGTGAATGCGTTCATGTGATTGGCTTATAAGTAAACAAGCCCCCACGTAGGGTGCGTTCTTGTGATTGGCAGAAGGGAGATATCTGATTGGTTGCAGATCATTCCCTGTTTAAAAAAAGGCATTTGTGTGTCGAGCCAAGTCAGGGGAGTCTCAAAATTCACACACAAATGCAGTGACGTTCATATACCGCAAGCAGTTTGTAAATCAAGATATATTTGTGTGTGCATCAAAAATACATTTCTAAATCTTGTCCTGTGCATTTCTGAATCTTGTGTGCATTTGTAAATTTTGTTTGCCTTTCTGAATTGTGTGTGTATTTATGAATTTTGTGTCCATTAGTGAATCTTCTGTGCTTTTTAGATTTTGTTTGTGCATTTGTGAATTTTGAGCGCATTTGTGTATCCTTTGTGTGTATTTATGAATCATGTGTATGCATGTAAGAATCATGTGTGTGCATATGTGAATGTAGTGTGTGCATTTATCTTTATTGAGACTCTTTTAGCTCCATAAAAACAAAATGTCCCGTGTCTTCGGATTACGTTAAAAATTTCTCTGGGTTTGAAAGTTGGTGGAAACATTTTGGATAATGTAAGTACACATCTAAAATATATATATATATACATATATATATATATAACATAGGTATAGTGATTTTAGATTTTTTAAAGCAGAAAAGTTACATATTGTAATTTTAATATGGCCCTATAAATTCTATTTATTTCCAATTCTATTAGAAAGCCCGCACCCAAAACTAAATATAGAAAATTAGGGCTGTCTCCGAACAAATAATTTATTTTGTGGACCAACACTCGACTGATCTCTTTTAAAATCCACTAGTCGAAAATGTGAAACTTTTTTCTTTCATAAATGTCACACATTGTTTTTAATGAAACTATTATGTTTGATGCATTACAGCACTGTTGGAAGTAAATAATCAGAAACAAATACATAAGTAAGAAGGGCAATTGAGAAGACAAACCTATATTGGATCTGACTCAAATAGTGATAGTGCTCACAAGACATACAGAAATGTTTCTGTCACTATGCCCAAAAGCATTTCTTAAGATATCATGAGGTCAGATCTCAGATCTCCTGTGCACACACGAGGGGCCTCATTTATCAAGAAGTGTTCCCATAACGACTGAACCTTCCATGTGCCAGGGTTCCCTTGGTATTTATACTTATGTCATATTCGATTCAACTCTATCTTTTGGATCTCACATCTCTTCACTTGTTAAAAACAATTTTTTCCATCTTTGTAACATTGCTCGTCTGCGATCCTCTCTCGCTGTAGCTGATGCTGAAACTTTAATTCATGCATTAATCACATCACGCCTGGACTATCGCAATGCCTTATTTCTTGGTCTTCCCAAAAAACGAATTGCAAGATTACAGTACGTTTAGAACTCTGCGGCTAGAGTGCTCACCTCGACTAGGCGCTCTGCTCATGTTACACCTTTGCTTCATGAACTTCACTGGCTACCTGTGGCATCACGCATCCACTTTAAGGTATTGCTGCTAACATTTAAAGCATTAAATTGTCTTGCCCCTCAATATATGTCTGACTTACTCCACCCTTACCGCCCTGCCCGGTCCCTTAGATCAACTGAACTTGGTTTGTTGTCCATCCCTCGTTTCCGTTTGTCTACTGTAGGTGGAAGGTCATTTAGTGTTAATGCTCCTAAAGTATGGAACTCGCTACCTCTCACACTACGTATTACCTCATCCATGGCTATATTCAAGACCCAGTTAAAAACATATCTGTTTAACATGCATTTTGTCTGATGTAATTATTTGTATCCATGTGACTGTAATGTATGTCTGAGTGTCTACGTGTTTTTGTAATCTATAATGTAAGCGGCCTTGAGCTACGGAAAGGCGCTATATAAATAAAACTTCTTCTTCTTCTTCAAATGTACATTACAGTAGCTGGCCTTTCCAGATTCAGCCATTATAAAATTATTCCAAATATTAAGCCTTGTGTCACCTGTTGTTGCTGAATGCCAATATAATTACAACTGCCTGGTTGTATTCTGTGATAAGTAATATCCATGTACTAAAATTAAAAATGGTGTTTAACATGCAAATAAGCAGAGCGAGTCAATTAAATGGCACATGCTGGAGCCTTTTCAGAAACAAAGACAGTGACATCCACCACGGGAAAATGTGCAGCATGCACCTTTAGGATACATGACAGTTGAATGGAGAACTGTGTGTTACAGAAAATAATGTCTGTCTTCACCGCACCAGATAATGTAATTTGATGTGATATCTTTAACCTAGATTCATCCAATTGTAAACTTAAACATAGGGAATAAATCTGCAATTTATCTTTGTCTCTGGTTATAACAGTAATGTTTTATTTGTAATTAGATCAATCAAACATAGTACTGCCTAAGCTGACATACAATAGCCTAAAGCCTTGTTAGCATGCACCTACATAAGCAAAACTTACTGTTTTCAAGTGGTAGGCTACATCATATTTAACGTTGAACTATTGTATGAAAACCGTTGTTGGCAGAGTTTGCGTTCAACATGTTTTGCATAATCGGGGCTTCGATGAAATGCTTCCATACTGCGGATATATTAGGGATTTTTTCTACATTTCTAATAACACCAACAGTAGATTTATGTTCAGGACAGGTTATAGTGACTCTAACAACTGCTACAAATGCGCTCACATGAGCAGTTTCCAAAAAAAATAATTAAATGCTGATATATTAAAGGGAATGTTTGAGGTTACACTGTAGGTCTTATTCAATACAAAATATTTGTATTAGTTTTGCCCTATTTTTTTTACATAATTTCGTAGTATTCTGTAGTACATTTCTTTCATTCAGCAATGTTGTAGTTAAGTGACGCAGGCGGAAATAAGATCTCATGCAGCCATATGGCTGCTCGACTAAAATAATCTTAGGTGAACAAGAGCAAATAGACCAAACAATCGACAAGTCAACTGAATGGGGTCAGCCCTAAAGAAATGACTGCTGTAACAAACAGTTTGCATGTGCATTGCCTCGTGTTTAATACTGTGATTGTTTGGTGTCCTTATGTTGTTATGTCATGTCTTTGTAACTCGCTGCTGCCTGTCTTGGCCAGGACCCTCTTGACAAAGAGATTCTAAATCTCATTGAGTTTTGTTTCTCTTGGCTAAATAAAGGTTAATAAATAAAAAGAAAATGGGCTACATTGTATTCATTTTCATATTAGTAAAACAGTTATTTCCCAAAATGTAGACAAAAGTCTGTTTTACAAAATGTGCATAGGTGTTTGTCATGTTAATACTCACTTTTTTAACATACCATTTTAAACAGGCAATACTGACTTTGCTCAAAGCATAAACATTTTCCTACAAAAGAGTCTATATAAAAACTGCATGCCTACTTTAACCATAAGATTATGTCAAATATTCAGTCAACAATGGGATCCAACTAAATATGGGTGGATTTCAAAACAATTAATATATTTCCTTCCTTATTGGCTCTGACTGCAGATTGGCTAGGTAATTTGATTAGTAAACATCCTGCCATTGCATTTCTAATTTTGGCAAATGGCAGATTACAGAGATATAACAGTAGGGGATTATTAATTTTAATAGAGTTCTCATTACATTAATTTGCCATAACATTAAATTACTAAATGTAGGTATTGTTAGTATCTGTTTCATAAAACATTTCTTCTTTTTCAGGGCGTAAGTTTGTCAGTATTCTAATGCGTTACTGGTATCTGACAAGTGCCCGGTTGCCAGAGGAATCATTGGAAGGAACGCGCATCTTTCAGGTGGCCATAGGGGGTGAGGGTCAGCCGAAGACTAAGAGGCTGCTCACAGCAATCTATGAGTGAGGTTCTTTTGGTCTCTCTTTAAAGTAAATTGTGTCACATTTGATTTAATACTCATGTCCACAATTGAAGTGGACATGAGAATGCATTTCATACTAAGTATAGCTAACAGTCTTACTAGGAGGAGCACAGTCTAAAGATTTTGTTTCCAAAGAAGTCCTAATAACTACAGTAACCTCTTGGAGTGACTGTCAAATGTGTCATGTCATTAGAATGACTGTTTACCAACTTCATCATGTGTTTGGCAGATTCCAAAGGGAGTTTACCAAGGGTGTTCCGCCGGACTGGACCATTACCAGGATAGAGCACTCCAAACTGCTGGATTGAACTTGAATTGGAAGTTATACAGTGAAGTTAACTGTTAGAGATGCAGGGAATAGAACATCTGATTTAATACTCTGCTGCCCCTCAGGTGAAAATCACATCTGAAATTCAAGCCCAGGGAAGACATGGGTAATATTTGGGGCACACTGGTGCGCCTGTGCAAGGCCTGGAATCGTATCCACCAGCAGTGTTCCACAGTAGACATTCTGATCAGCAGTCCGTTTAGACTTCTCATTTATAACAGTTAAGGTTCATATTCTAGATCAGCATTAATCTGAGACTTCTTGAAAATACAGGCCAAGGTTGTCAACCCTGGTCTCAGGCAGAACCGCAATCAGGCAAACAGGTGACATAGTGGATAGGGCATCTGACTGGTTTCCATAGAGCAACTGGTTCAGTCCCCCCAGCTCTGAAGGTGAAAGCTTTGTCATTCTGTCCATTACCAGCACAGGTAACCAGCACAGGTAACCCTATTCCTCCCTGCTCATTGCTGCTTAACTAACATGCCTGGTTAAATAACAATAACATTTAATCAAAAACAATTTCATATTAAAAACAATTCTGTGGTAAAAGGACCTGAGAGTCTTCCTTTCTGTTAATAAGCGGTTAGGGTAGATATGGGACATGGCAGACGGTATGGAAAACAGGTCCTTCTAGAAATTCGAGTCAGTCTGCAGGAATACATTTTGTATTTTTGAAGGTGTTACTTTTTGAATTGAAGCCCTAACAACAGAAATACATTTTATTTCAAGTGACCAGCTTACAAATGCAAATTTGACATGACATTTCAAATATCAGAGAAAATGTTATTTATATGGGATATTGATTCCCTACACTATATAGTGTTTTGCATGGTCTACAATGCATGAATTATATTAAAGAAAGACTGGTACATACCCATTGACAAACACTGTGGAAGCACTACTCATCACATCCTTATTGCAATTCCTAACCATAGGGCAAAGTTTGCTCCGCATAGTGTAGGAAATCATTGTCTCATCTAAACTGGCTTTTCCAGTTTTTTATGCACCGGTATATAATGTATTACATGTTCTACAATCACTGAAAGAGAAACTAGTTCTGATTTCAGTCTGTGAAATTCTACACAGTGCATCTTTCCTGTAAATAGACGATACACACAGTATAAATGTCCTTCATATTTAGAATTCAATATTAAGCATTCACTCTGTTTTCCTTTTGCCCGACCCACCCACCCGTCCAATCTCCAATGCCCCAACTCTCAATCCACCCACCAAGTAAACTTACCTTAACTCTTGCTTTTACACTCAATATTTATTTTTTATAAAGTATGAATTCCAAATTCACTATGGAAAATACTCTGTATTTTTTACAGCACAAGAACAGTCAATCAGCTAAAAACAAGTGTTTACCAATTGCAATTGGTGACTGAAATTATTAACATCCAACCTGATTTGAATTCCAGAATGTTCCGGTATTTTTATTCTGTAGTGGTGTGTACGTTCCCTTAACATTATCTCTAATGTTCCGAAAGTGTACCATTAATTTTTAAGCATTCAAATGTGTTATTTCTAACAATGTGTAGTATTTGCCACTGACTAGTATGGTTGTGATTATTTTGTGAACACTGACATGAATGAAGTGGGTCTCACACAGTTCATTGTGCAATTGTTGTTATTATAATCAATAAACCTTTGAATGATTTAAATATCATGTTGACATGTTTAGTATGTTTTCTGCTTTGAAATGCAATCTATAAATGTGTGCGCGCGCAAACGCATGTGCTCACGTGCAAGTGTGTGTACAGTTGTAATCAAAAGTTTTGAGAATAACACAAATACAAATTTTCACAAAGTCTGCTGCCTTATTGTTGATTATGGTAATTTGCATATACTACAGAATGTCATGAAGTGTGATCAGATGAATTGCAAAGTCCCTCTGCCATGAAAATTAATTTAATCCCCCCAGAAAATGTTGACTGCATTTCCGTCCTGCCACAAAAACCAGCTGCCAACATGTCAGTGATTGTCTCGTTAACACAGGTGAGAGTGTTGACAAGGACAAGGCTGGAGATCACCCTGTCATGCTGATTGAGTTAGAATAACAGACTGGAAGCTTTTTGTTCTTCCTCTGTCAACCATGGTTACCTGCAAGGAAACACATGCTGTCATCATTGCTTTACACAAAAAGGGCTTCACAGGCAAGGATATGCTGCTAGAAAAATGGCACCTAAATCATTTATCGGGTCATCAAGAACTTTTAGAAGAGAGGTTCAGTTGTGAAGAAGGCGTCAGGGCGCCTAAGAAATTCCAGCAAGCGCCAGAACAACCTTCTAAAGTTGATTCAGCTGTGGGATTGGAGAACCAAAAGTGCAGAACTTGCTCAGGAATGGTAGCAGGCAGGTGTGAGTGCATCTGCACGCAGAGTGAGGCAAAGACTTATGGAGGAAGGCCTGGTGTCTAGAAGGGCAGCAAAAAAGCCACTTCTTTCCAGAAAAAGCATCAAGTACAGACTGATATTCTGCAAAAGATACAGGGATTGGACTGTTCAGGACTGGGGTAAAGTCTTTCTCTGATGAATCCCCTTTCCGATTGTTTTGGCCATCCGGAAAACACCTTGTCCGGAGAAGACAAGGTGAGCACTACCATCAGCCAGGAAGTGGGTAAACTCACAATTTTGCCTAAGAACACAGCCATGAATAAAGAATGGTACCAACACATCCTCTGAGAGCAACTTCTCCCAACCATCCAAGAACATGGTGATGACCAATGCCTATTCCAGCATAATGGAGCACCTTGACTCCGGGAACAAACATTGAAATTTTGGGTCCATGGCCAGGAAACTCCCTAGACCTTAATCCCATTGAGAACTTATGGTCCATCCTCAAGAGGCGGGTAGACAAACAAAACCCCACAAATTTTGACAATTTCCAAGCATTGCTCATGCAAGAATGGGCTGACATCAGTCAGGATGTGTCCCAGAAGTTAATTGACAGCATGCCAGGGCGGATAGCAGTGGTCTTGGAAAAGAAGTAAACTGTAAATATTGACTCTGCATAAACTTCATGTAATTATCAATGAATAACATTTGACACCGCTTGTAACTATACTGAAGCAAAATTTGTGGAGACCATTCCTTGTGATATTCTGAAAACGTTTGACCACGACTGTACATCATACATACTTTCATAAACCTACTGGGTCTCCTACCATATTCCTTCTTTAATAGTGATGGGTCGTTCGCGAACGAGTCAGCTCTAAGAGCCGGCTCTTTTAGGTGAACGTTGGGAGCCGACTCGCATATCAGAAGAGCTGGCTGGAACGTTCACCTAAAAGAAATGAAAACTAAAAAAGATTTTACCAAATACAATTAACAAATAAAAATAACAAAATAAATATTATAAGCCTATATGCTCACGCACACACATTCATCCTGACTGCTCAGACTGTTTGTTCGTGTCTGTGGTTCCTGTCAATCAAAGATTCGCAAGGGAGGGTGGGCCTTGCCAACTGAAATTAGCCAGCAGCAGAGCACACTCAGCCAAGTAGATAGAGGGAGAACACCTGCAAGTAAAATAACAGCAAAAATGAGTGAAGTCTGAAGCGAAGCAGCATTTGGATGCATTTTAATAATGTTGACAATGTAAGAGCACAATGACGAATTTGTAAAAAATAAATTTATTATAAAGCCGGCATATGAGAACTGTGCACCCAATTGTAACGCTATCTGAGCTTCGATTTACAATACCGAAAATAAATATATAATTTATTGGAGCAAATTAGTTAATTTCAGTTTTATATAGCCTACTTTAAAACGTTATACTTTAACTGCAAATGTGAAATATTATCTTTATTCATAATTTTTTCATAACAATCAAATGAATTAAAATATATTGTAGTTAGGATTCAATAAAAATATATATATATTTTAAACAACATTTGTAGTGAAACTAACGCAAACTGTTAGATTTGGAAAACAACACTTTTTTTTTAAGAGCCGTTTGGTAGCCAAAAGAGCCGGCTCTTTTTGGTGAGCTGAGCGAAATGAGCCGACTCACTGAAAAGAGCCGAAATGCCCATCACTATTCTTTAACACAACACCTTTCTTGAAAGATCCAAGCATTTCGTCCTCAGCCCGTTTGTGGAACAGAAAATCGATTCTCAGTTGTTATTGGTTCGTCTAAACTAGGTTTCCTTTCTTATTGGCCAATAATCTGTCAATCTGTGACGTTTTCGCACAATTCGCAGATGGGACGCGGTAGTACTGTATGCATCCTGCTTGGCACAGAGAGGGTGTGCAAAAGCAGAACATTTTAAATATGGGCACGGTACAACAGTAACTGGACAAACGTCGAAATACAGTAGAAATGAACGTCGCCACTGTGGCCTTTTACGGGTGTGCGCTGGGTCTTCTAGCGATTGGCCTGAAGGAATTGTTGTCTGGTTTCGAAGAGAATAGGTGCAGCATGACCTACATGTTTGAGTACCCAGAGTACCGGGTGAGTAGCGCTTCCCTAATATTGACCTAAACGAAAGAGCAGCACGCGCGATTTGGATTTGGTTCTGCATATTCCACACCGGAATTTAGTGCAAAAGAGTAGCCCATTTTCAATACCTGGAAATGACTGTATTTTCGTCCAGCTGTTATGCAGCTGTCATTTTGGTATTGCCACGTTTTGGGTTTATGGACCTGGACCAACTGTTGTGTAGCACCTGCATACAGCCAACAGGCTTTTTATTTCAACAACGCAACGCGTGAATCATGGACCTGCTTTTTAGCGTGAGGCAACGTCTGTTTCTTCGTTTAGCATGTCCATGCCTAGCTTCGGGCATCCAATGCACTTAGGTTAACTTGTCATTCCTATTCACAATATGGAAATTTATTTTATCCCCACTAACACTAAGGTAGCATACTTCCTGTACCTGTGTTAAGGTTGTGTCTAATTGCATAATATAGCAAGGCTGAAGAGATCACTTATGTTGGAAGCTGCAGTTGATCCATGTTCAATGATGTAAGGAGATTATTCCTTCCAGTGCACGAACGTATGGCGCTGCCTTCACTCACCACAGTAAAGCTGCTGGTAAAATATTTAGCCAATCTGTTAGATACTATTGGTAATAAGGAAAGGTGTGCTCTGTGCTGATGTGCTGAAACAGTATTGGCTACGTAATGCCACTCCTTTCGTGTGTGTGTGTGTGTGTGTGTGTGTGTGTGTGTGTGTG